>SSNS01000051.1:78408-108557 GCA_006937985.1 Aphyosemion australe | reverse complement strand
TAAAGAACATCGCCAGAGTCCGCCCCATTCTCTCTCGGGCCAATACGGAGACGCTGATGCATGCTTTTATCACCAGTAGAATGGATTATTGTAACGCCCTGCTTTCTGGTCTTCCCAAAAAGAGCATCTCAAGTTTACAACTACTACAGAATTCGGCAGCACGTGTCCTGACGAAGACCAGGAGGCGGGAGCACATTACACCGGTTTTACAATCATTGCATTGGCTCCCCGTATGTTTCAGGACTGATTTTAAGATTCTCTTAATGGTTTTTAAGTGTCTTAATGGGTTGGGACCTTCTTATCTTGCAGAACTTCTTTTACCTTATGAACCCTCGCGGCCTCTGCGCTCCTCCGGCAGCCACCTCCTCGTTATTCCTAAGGTCAGGACACGTACCCACGGCGAGGCGTCTTTCAAGTATTATGGCCCTCGTCTCTGGAACGCGCTGCCAGAGAACCTCAGGGCCACAGGGGACATTCAGTATTTTAAGAGCAGGCTTAAGGCTCACCTTTTTAGCTTAGCTTTTAATTGATTATTGTTATTGTTGTTTGTTAGCATGTTTTAGTTTGACTACATCCTTTAATTTTACAACATATTTTACATTACAGTTGTTCTACTATTTATTTAATATTATTCATTAAATTTTTATCCTTCTTAATTATTTCTACTCAATTACCATTATTAATTTGTATTTTATTTATTTATTTTTATTAATTTCATCCAGTGTTTCCTCTAGGGGGCCCTCTGCCCCGGGAGCGTCATTTGACTACGACGCCCTTGTCCAGACCTGTCGACCAATTGCTCCCGGGTCAGATCGCCCCACCGATGACGTTTCCCAGATTTATGGTTTTTCTGAACTCAGCCAGACGCCAATGTCTTGTATTCATGATGTGTGTGTGTGTGTGTGTGTGTGTGTGTGTGTGTGTGTGTAAGGGTGATGGGGTTGGCTGGGAGGGGTGGATACTGAGGGTTTTGTGGGGTTATTTTAATCTGTATTGCACTTTGAGCTGCATTCAAGTATGAAAAGTGCATTATAAATAAAATTTGATTTGATTTGAATAGTATAACGCTGCAGACCCGGAGACGCCAGTTTCAGGCCGACACCACGTGAAACAGCTGGAATGCTACACAGGTTAAGCTAAAGACAGAAGAAGCAAAGCGGTGGTAGTTTTTAAGTTGGACGAGCGGATTTTAACTGTGTGGAGCAGATCAAGAAAAGCGCGTATATTTGTTACTTACATCTTCCTGGAGGGGAAAGTCCTACATCCTAGAATGACCAGCCGCCGGTCGTAACGACGCTCTCAGTCGTGTGGTTATCCAGGAGGAGCAGCTGCGGAGGAGAATTAATGCAGGACGCAGCGTTGTTAACGGAGAGTTAGAGGCAGCGTTGTTAACGGAGAGTTAGAGGCAGCGTTGTTAACGGAGAGTTAGAGGCAGCGTTGTTAACGGAGAGTTAGAGGCAGCGTTGTTAACGGAGAGTTAGAGGCAGCGTTGTTAACGGAGAGTTAGAGGCAGCGTTGTTAACGGAGGACAGTTAACAAGGACGCAGTGGTCCAGCTGAACGTCTGGGCCAAACAGCATGTCCACCCAAACGTCCACGAAAAAGGCTTTTGACCAGAGGTGAGTGGAATATAAAAAGTAGGGACATAAATGATAACCTGACAGTTAAAAAACTACCTTGAAAAAATGTTACTTGAGCACTGAGAATGAACTTATTTTTATATTACTCAAGAAGGAGCCGTGATGGGAATAATGGCGTTTAAAACAACAGCTGCTAGCGAGGGTTAGTTTTTACTTTCACTTTTATTTGAGCTAGCGCTTCAGTTCTGGTGATCGATAATTAGCAGGGTCACCATCAAGAAAAGCTCTCTGGTATGTTTTTTTTGTCAAAACAACTTCCTCCATTTTATGCCTTCATATTGATGTCAAAACGCTCTGAAACTGTATATTTTCTATTGTTAAAGCTGCTTATCAGTATGACCCTACCCAGCAACCTTTGCGTGGTGACGTCAACTGTAGAATACCCTATTAGCCGCCGTTATAGTGGACAGGGTCCTTTCCACGGAGCGGAGTAGAGACATTGACGGCAAAACTTTAGATATTGGAGCCATCTATGAAAGATAGATTGTTGCTTCTCTGTAGTTTAGTGTGTTTTTATGTATAAAAGAGGATGAGAAGGATGGATGTCCAGCAGACAGATCAGCTGTTTAGCTGGAAGACGGGAAAAGGAGATGAGCAGCTGGAGTCTGAGGCCAATCTGTCGCACATCCAGGCTTTAGACATTACTAATTTAATTCATTTAGGAAAGCAAGTTGGAGACAGCACATGGTATGCTACATTTGTGGTTTTGAAGATGGAGCGATTGCCTTAAACCCAACGATTCCTACCAGAAGTCGTGGTTCCACCATGCGCTGCTTCACAATGAAGTGTACGAGCTTTTCATTTGCTCGGTTATGGGCTGCATGGGTCCGATCTGGCAGCAGCCTCTTTGTACTCGTGCAGACATCTTCCTTGTTTTCGTTAATGCTGTCCTCCTTGCAGTCATCACATGACGCCACAGTTATCGAATCATTGGCAATAGTCAGTCTCTCCGATGCTGCCTGTGGATACTTTCTCCTCACGGGGTAACCTAGAGAGGTTAAAGACCAGCAGCTGTTAGCGATGTCAACCTCAGGGCAGCAGCTGTACCGGTGTCTTATTATGTGAAAGTCTCACATCTTGTGATCTTATGGGAACTTACTCATGTCATGATTAAAATACTCAATGAAGGACCCAGAAAAAGAGCCGCATGCTTAAAACAAACAGATGAAAACAAAAACACAATTAATACTGCTAATTCAAAGAAACTCGTTTATTTATCTGACATGTATACTTCTATGAACACCAGCGCTCTGCTGGTCTCTGTTTGCTCATTAATGAGTGGACATCACGTACCGATCCGGAATCTGTAGTCGTCGATGAGCTCCAAGGACCACGAAACGGCAGCATCATAGGTTTCTTTGGCTTTATGCTGAGAAAAACAATTACACGAGGGGAACTGTTAAGGTCATGAAAACCTTTTATTCGTTTTCAAAAATGTTATTTGAGTGTCTTTACCATCAGCTCTTCTGATTCTTCACAGTCAAAAGGTTTCAGTGATTTCAGAGCCACGGTGAAACTTCAAGAACACAAAAGATAAAAAAGCAAAACTCAACATTTCATTTTTAGTGTTTTAACTGTTGATTGGCTCGTCAGGTTAAAAGGCATGCACCCCTTTTCTATTTAAAACGATTAGACATTAATTCATAAGCAACAAGAAAACATACTAGCTCTTACCCTTTCTTCCTGTGATTGCCTGCAAAGGGATCATCAACAAAAATGATGCTTGCTTTTTTCTGTTTACGGTTCACACTTTTTACCTGCAGAGGATAAAAAAATAAAAACAGAAATCAGATTTTGGGGTTTTTGGTCCCTCTAAATCTTTTAGGATCGAAATATATTAGGTTCAGCAAAAATGATTTAAATTTCTGACATATAACCTCTAAAACACGATGTGCACTCACCCATGCCGGCCAGAATGGATAATTTCTACATTTGTACCACACAAATGCTCCATCTGTAATGGCCGGGGGCTCTAAAATATAAAATGATCATCAGGAACATGCAAGTTTCACACAATGTAGAAATCTATGCAACAGTCTCACTTTTATCCATCTGCACTAAGAAACTTGGGAGTTCTTCTTCCTCGTCATCACTGGTCTCATCTTCCTGGAAGGATAAAGAGGGCAGCTGCTCCTGGTAGTGACTCAGCTCTATTGATAGATCTGAAGACAACAATGACTCATCTTTTGGGGGATGGAAAGGGGAGATGAAAATAACAGTTAGGGGGGATGACTTTGTTCACCTGAATCAACAAATACAAATTTCATCTGCTCTGTAAATCCTGAGAAATGCTTAAAAATTAAAACCACAAAGGTGCATTTGAAATCAATTTAGCAAAAGCTGTGTATGGGTTTATATATGGATTCTTCTCCCATAAAGCAGAAATTTGCAAAATTTTAATTATAATGACACAGATAAATTCAAGACTACCTTGATCTGATGCATCAGGCATCTGCAGTTCAAATCTTGGTCTTGTGAATTTACAAGTCTTAGAACAGGTGCCCCCTTTTAAATTCCCATTCTCAGTCTTCCTCGGCCTCCCACGAGGCCGCTTTGCTGTAGAACCATCGACTCCAGTTTGCTCCTTGACTGATTTTTGTTTTCCTTTTCTCGCCTTAGAAGAATGACTCCCTTCTCTTCCATTCCGAGATCTGGAATTGGACTGTGAACCTCCCTCTGATGTCTAAAACAAAACACAACAGAAGTCAAATCATTAAGGAGATTGTACAACCAATTGGTTAAAAAATAAGAGGAAATTTATGTTTAAAAATTCACCTTTGGTTTAGAGCTGACTTTTATGCATCTTAGTTGACTGTTATTTATTTGGGGAGAGGGGTGAGAAATGACACTGGAGGAAGAGCGGACTGGAGTGGAAGTCAGGCTGACTTTGTGCTTCTGTTCTCTCAGCCTCTCGCTTCTTTTTGGTGTCGTTGGGATGAAAGTGGACAGGTCAAGAGAGGCCAGATCATCATCTGGCTTGACATTTGATTTCTTTGCAGAAGGGGATGAAATCGTGTGTGTAACGACATTCTTCCTTGGTGTCTTATTTGTTTTTGTCTTTCTTGTTTTGCAGCGTCCACCTGAAATATTTGGAGAATGAGCAAAATCCATAAAAACATTCAGGAAGATCCTAATTTCATGTGGGACTACCTTTCATTGTGTTGTGGCCTGATGTAGTCCTCCCACAGGAGAAAGGTCCGTTGGGTTCATTGGCTCAGACAGAAAACTTCTGATATACCTGTGCCAGTATCACACAGTTATCAGAACTCATGTCCTTTATCTGGAGAATCTGATTTCCCAGAGCGAGGATGAAGCAGACGTGTGAAACAACAGGGATCAAAGGTTAATGGCTCTACTGTTAGCTCACTTTGACACTCTCAAGCTTTTACTGACGACCAGTTAGCAAACAAACGCATTTGCTTTAACACGAAAACAACGTTTTATGCTGAAAACAAGCTAACTATTGGGTTTGAAGGGTTAAACAAGATGTAACGTTACCTCTTGTGAAAATGACAAGGCGGTTTTAATAACCATTCGGTTCTTTAAGGAAGCAGATGCGTGAGGTGCTTTCACAACTGCACGCAGTCCAACCGCACTGAGGACGCTAATGCTAAAACAAACGTTCAAAAACACCACATAAAACAGCTAATTTTGTTCACGAAGAAAGAAAGATTGTGACAAATATTCGCACTCACCCAACACTTTCACGTTGTTCCGGTCAGCTGCTGCTGTAAGCGAACTTCAGGTATTGCAGCAGAGCATGCACTAATACTAGAGCACAAAGCTGCTGATAGTACACGAAACAAAGCACAAATACTTCTAAATGTCTAAAACATAAAAGTGAAAGCAAAGCGTAGCAAAACGCTGTGAACGACGTTTGTTTCTACTTGTGCGTGCAACGCTTTTGAGTTGACGCTTCGCGCCCCCTAGCGGTCTGGAGTATATTGCGTTGAAACGGAAAACAAGATTTCGCTGGATAAAATCAGTTTTAAATCTGTTATAAATTTAACTAAGCTTTCAGTATATGTTGTTGTTTTTAATAAAGTGATTCTTGTGTAGCACTATTTTTATCTATTATCATTTTTATCTTTTTAGTGCTTTGCTTAAAAGCAGTAGGAAATAAAGTTGTTGTTTTTCTTCTTCTATTATTATTATTATTATTATTATTATTATTATTATTATTAACAATAATAATATCTCAATAGATAAAATCTGTATTACATCTTACTAGCACTTTGTATTTTTATACCATAATTATTGAGATGTTTGAATATTTTACAATCAATAGTTTTAAAATAGGTCAAACAAACACGTTTCCTACATTTAGGAGTATTTTAAGCATCATAATAGTTTTGCACGTAAAAAAGAAATAAAAAAGACAATTTCTATTCAAAGGACATTTTTGTATATTCAAATATATAGATCAGATATCTTAAATTAGATTATTTTTAACAATTATTTTAACAATACTCCTAACTCCACCACCATAAATTTAAACTACATGATCAGAATCAGAATCTATTGCCCATAAATTGAGGTAATTTAAAGAGCTATATGTAACAGGTACGATTTTCTATATATATATTTTTTTCTTTTCTCACAAATCCAGCTCAAGTATTTGGACTATGAATGACCAGAATAAAAAAGGTCTAAATTGTAAATCTAAGAATAATGATAGATATTTAACATCTTGCCCACGAAGAATCTAATTACACCAGATTGGTCACGCTTTATTAATTTTATAGAAATGTTCTTAATATATTTTTGATAGGGTGAATGTTAAAATAAAGGTTGTCATGTTGACAAATAAACAGACCTACGTTATTTAGAGATCAAATGTACATAGAATAAGAAAAATGCTTTGGGAAAAAACCAAAGACTGTATATAAAAGAAAAAACACGCAGTCTTTATTTCCTCAATCAGCTGCCATTATGAGAACAGCAGAGGGCGCTGTGCAACCGCTCATAAAAGTGTCATGATGTGCTTCATATGAGATAATCACAAGATTCCTGCACATAAACAGGATTTTACATTCTCCCACAGGTGGAATCATAATCCCACTTCTCTATGTTCCCGCACAGAACTTTCCTTGGAATGAATTTTCTTTTGGTAGAGAAATAGAAAAAGGTGGAGCTGTATAAACATTTGACCAGTAAACTGGATTGTGAAACTTCCTGTTTTTGTTCCTTCATAATTATTAAGACTTTTTTTCCTCTTGACATTCAATGATCTGCTTCCAGGGGTAGACAATCCTGATGCTCAAGAGCCACTATCTAGCATGTTTTAGTTGTTTCCCTGCTTCAACACACCTGATTTTAATCGGTGATGCAGATCTTGATAACCTGGTGAACAGGTGATTCAACCATTGATCTAGGTGTGTTGGAGCAGGAAAACAACTAAAACATGCTGGATAGAAGTGCTCAAAGACCAGGACTGCCTACCCCTGCTTTAAAGGGATAGCTCTGAAATTTTGCTTTTAGACAAACAATTTTCAAATATGGCATAAGTTAGTTTGAATGTTATCATTTCACTTTAAATCACAGGACTTGGAATAAAACGTCATGTGACTGATTAAATTTAATTTTTAGCAAACAACTTGTTTTCCCTAGTTCTATTAATCAAATAAAATGTGAGGATTTTAGTCTTAATTCATGTTGTGTCTTTGATTGCATTCAGATTGCAGATTTTTCTTTTAATCCCAAGAGGATGCATTAAAACCTCTCATTGTCTTCCATATTGAAATAAATCAGATATTCCGTATAAATGTGGTGTGAAGGATGTTTAACTTGTCATATCTCCTGTACATTACAACAACAACAACAACAACAACAACAACAACAACAACAATAATAATAATAATAATAATAATAATAATAATAATAATAATGGACATTAAATCATTCATCACCAGTAAACCTGGTTGTCTCATATAATTTACTATTTGTTTATTATATCAATATTTTTCTTCACATGTAGTTTTAACAGATCAGCTACTGAGTCTTACATTTAGGGTTGTTTCTGTTTTCTTTTACTCAAAAGTGCAGCTGTTTGCGTCACACCTGTTTTGTCAACATCTGTATTTTTTAAATAAAATGTGTAGATCTTTAAATGTGACGGCCAAACCAGGATATCATGTACCACGTGACGCCATCAGAGTCTTCACAGGAACTTCCTAGATCTTATTATAATAATTAACTTGTATAAGGAATATAAACATCCCAGTGAGAATATGGACCTAACATTCCAAACAGGTGAACTCGTTTCTCTTAAGTGTCCCATACTCTCAGGAATGCAGCAGTCCACCTGCCACTCAGCACTGCAGCTGGAACCTCTGGATGTGCATTGGCCCGAGGCTGATGAGGGGCAGGTTGGCCCCGCCCTCTTCCAGATGTGCGCCTGGCTCCGGTGTCCCTCAGTCCGCCGCTGGCTTCAGCAGAGTGCGGAGCGTCAACAGGAGGGAGCGCATGGGGCCATTTAAAGTCTCAGCTAGGCGGAGCAGACTCACACCGCGGCGGTGTTCACTAGTGGGGAGAAGTCTTAACCTCCGTCAGACCTGAGCGTCGGAGTTCAGACTCACCTGGACAGCGTCCGCCGGATGAAAGAGGCAGAGCTGCGCGCGGTGCGGACAACCAGGCTACCTCTGAGCGCAATCTGCAGACAGGGAGCGGTCTGCACGACCTGTGCGTCTGTTACAAGTGCTTCAAGTGGTTTTTCCTTCTTAATTTAAAGCAACAACCAGAGGAGAGGAAAAGAACCCACCAGGGATAATTCATCTCTTGGCTTCGGAAGGGGGATGTAACCTGTTTTCTGAGAGCGGCGTGAGGCGCACCTCCAGCCATAGTAGAGTAAACTGACGGGGCGTGCAGTTAATTGAAATCGATCCAGAGGTTTCTTTTTTGGATGTGAAGCAGCAGCAACACAGGTTTTCTCCTCTCCTCCTCCTCCCCCTCCTCCCCCCTCTCTTACCTCCAACATGACTTCACTGTCGGGCACTAAGGAGAGGAGCAGCCGGAGCAGAAAATATGGGGTAGGTTTTATTTCATTCCTGCAGCAGAGGAGTTGATGCTCCTCTGTTTGTGAGCCTGGTATCTAAAACAACTTATGCATCCATCCAGAGCTGCTTGTGCTTCACTGCACCCACCATTTAGTCACACACAGTCAGAACGTCACAAATATAAAACTAACACCTTTCATTTTATACTTTTGACTGATGGTGTGAAAACAGGTTTTTTAATTCTCACTGGATCTGCTGCATCTCTTAATCATCACAGGCAAATAAGGTGTTACACTCACACTCTTCCACCATACTGCCTAATTAGCCCTAATTTATTACCAGGGTTTGGTCATATTAGACCCACCTCTTCACTTGGAGATGATTGAGCCTTGCCGCCCACCACCCTGCACACAGCTGCTTTATTATGGCTCTTGTGAGGGATCCTCTTCAGACGCCACCACATCAGTGGCTCTGCACTCTGAAAAGAGCCATCCAGCTGCAAAAAAAGATCACATTTTCAACTCTGTGGCTTATTTGATGTTCCCACAAAGAACAAACTGTCTACAATCATTTGGTTAAATCTAGCTCTATTACTGTATTTACATTTAATTTAATTTATTTATCTATTTATTTTAGATTCACTTCTTTCTCTGCTCATTAACTCAACATTTCTGGTTTTTGGTATAATGACTGCATCCCTTCTTTCCTGAGCTGCTGTCAACAATCATTGTGTGATTTGTTGAAGTCAACAAAAAATAAATGGTGTACTGGGTGGATGATATGAGCACCCTTGTTTTGCTGCACATGCAAAAATGCTAATAACTTGATGCAAACCATGCGCTCTCTACCTCTCTCGCCCTCATACAAATTTCCTCTCTGTGTAACCTGTTGTTTGGACAAACCCATATATCTTCTTATGCATCTTTTTATTATTTGTTATTCCCTCTCCCAAGGACGTAATTTAATGATCCAAATTTTACACCTATTTTGGGAATTTATGTTCAACAGACCTCATTTACATAAAATTCTGCCTAAAAATATGTAGAAATCTAGCCTGGCAAGCCATACGTACATGTATAGTCTGGCCATGACCCATCAAAACAACCCAGTCGTGGGGTGGAGTCTATGATTGTCATCAAACTGTTGCTGCACACAATTGGTCAGCGCTAGGACCAATTGGAGCAATGAACAATGTGATGACATCACTATGGAAATCAGTAAATGGTTCAGTCTGTCACACACCATCAAAGAAGAAGGAACAAATACATACTTTTTCAAATAAATGACCTATAAGTACCTCTATGGGCTGCAATATACTTGCTTTTTAACCTCGCATTGACGCAGGCAGCAGGCTGCATCTTTGTTCACATGCTTGCTGCTGCACTGCGCTGCATGTAGTACTGGAGTGTTCAACTAGGGGGCACAATAGAGTACTCAGACTGGATAGAGAGCCGGGTTTGTGGGTACAACCAAAACAAACATGGTGTCAATTAAAGAGATCAGTAACTGGTTGATTTTGAGATCACGGCAGAAAAAAAAACAGCAGCGGTTTCGTAGATAGTATGAAAGACCTCTAAACCAGAGACGGTGTGACCATGGCGAGTGTGTCTCACTCGTTTTGTTAACTCCGCCTACTGGTTACTCGTATATTGCAGACATGCAATATACAAGTAACATGCAAACACGTCACGCTAATTTTGGGGGGCGTGCACAAACGATGCTTCAAATTAACACAAGTTATGTGAGGCAGCCATTTTAAACACGCATATGCGTTGTTAAACAACAAGTATATTCCAGGCCTATCTCTTCATGTCTGAAAGAAAACCCAAGTCAAAATTGTCCACAATTGGTGCCAAAGCCACTTCAAACGAGCACCGTACCCTTAGCCGACACCATCTTTGTAGTTTTTCTCCATTGCAGCTCTGGTGCTTAGCCCACCCTACAAACATAGAGTGCTGTGATTGGTCAGACACAAAACTGTTTGGTCCTATGGTGAATCTGCTGAGGCTACAGTGGAGCGTGGCTAGACCGACCTGCAGGCCTGCAGAGCAAGATCTTTTGCTGCTACAGTTGGTCTACTTATTGGTCTACATACTGATAACTGTATGTGTATTTTCATAGATGCCTGACACCTCACCAACGAAATCTGCCTCCTTTTTCCCGGAAACGTGGTACCGAAAGGCCTACGAGGAACCCACACGCTCCAGCACACGCCCTGCCCCAGAGGGTGCTGGCTCTATGCCCAGCTCCACTGGCACCCCATCCCCAGGCTCGGGGATCTCATCACCGGGATCCTTCTCTGGATCTCCAGGGACCACCTCTCCGGGTATTGGGACAGGATCTCCAGGGTCTCTAGGTGGCTCTCCAGGCTTCGGGACAGGATCGCCTGCCTCAGGCAGCGGAAGTTCCCCTGGCAGTGAAAGAGTGATCTGGTGTGAGAACTGCAACGCTCGGCTGACAGAGCTGAAACGACAAGCCCTGAAACTGCTCATCCCTGGACCGTACTCCAGCAAGGTAAAGCTCTTACTCTTCATATGAATCATCTTGCACGTTTCCTCGTCACTATTGGTCAGTGGCTGAAAACCTGAAATGTCATCCCTTCATTAATGCTGGCATTTGAACGGTAACTCTTATTAACTTGGGCGCTCATGAAGGACCGGTCTTCAAATCATCGTCTTGCTTACAGTGTCGCTGTGTCACCACCGTTATTGTCGTAATAAATCAAAAAAGATGCTGCTGCAGGTTTATCCACCCCCCACTTGAACAGCTGTGTGGATGAGCAGAAGTCGAGCGCCCTTTGGGATCTAGGATAATTATTGCATCTAGAGCTGTTAATCAAACACTGACAGAGCGCCAAAATAAAAGAACCACAAACAAGACAATTTAATTCTTACCTTGGAGTTTTTTATTTGACTTGACTGATAGCACCCAAATTACTGGGCTCAGTTTGTTTTATCTGAGCATCGATCGTCCTCGTTTCTGATAGGAACTGGCCTGATCTTTTGACAAATATGTCATTTTAATTTAGATGATCTCAGCAGGTGGAGAGTTCTGATGAGATGCAACTTTGGACAGAGGCAGAAAGTACCACACATTTATAATTACGGGTGCTGTTTGTGTTGCATTTTGTTAAATTTCTATATAAAACGTGTATTTTTTATATACAAGAAGAAAAGAACTAAGCCTGTGTTAGCAATATAACATGCTCTTTTCAACCCAACCCTTCCTTAGAGATTTATGTTTTTGCCACTAATGAAGTTTTTACGAGCTTCATTTTTGAGTTTTGACTTTGCTGAAGGCAAATACGAAAGAAGGAACAGAAGATATACGGGTTTAACTCACACAGAGTTTCATTGCATGTGCACAAAGAAATCAGGAAAATGTATAACTCTGCTCAATTCTAAGATGCTTCCTCTTGGTTTAGGGCCGTGTTTTGCAATTATGTTCTGTGAGGCCCCCCCTCTCCACACACACACACAAATTGAGAACCACTGGTTTCGTGCCCGTCTGCAGCAGCTGACTGGGTTTAAGTTATGAGCTCTATTCCCTAAATTTAGGGCGTCCAGTTAATTGGTGACAAATTAGCACCTTTTATGCAGCAGGGAGCTGAAAAGGTGCATGACGTCAAATGAGCTCAGAGAGATTCGCTGTTCAGCTCACCAGTGACCAGACAATGCTGCAGAGTCGGGATCAGTTAAAGAGTGTTACAGTTGGAAATAGTTCAAATCATTTAGCTTTAGCTGAGACTTTTGTTGGTCGATCATTGATTTAAAAGTCATTTGAGTGGGTTTGGCTCAGACTGATTACAGATTGCTTTGTGGTTGGTTTTATTGCTGAGTGGAAAGAGCACAAGTATAATGTAGATAATGCGTTTATTTTAATAAAAGCTGTTTTTAATGAAACATTAAAGGAGTGTTTACTTTTACCCACAGAGGATATGCAAATCAGCTAAAAGGCTAAATATGGTACAGCATGCAGTTAATGGCTAAACACTTTTGTATATTCAGATAAACAATGGCAAATACATTTTTATTCATCTACAGTCATTTACATGATGACTGAAAGACCTTTTTGGGACTTGTTAACTCAAAAATACAGAATTGATTTGTTTTATCCCAGTGGTGCTAATTGCAAAAACTAATTGCCAGAGATTCTGAAGTTTAAGCACAAAAATAAATCAGAAAACTAGGGAAGTGAGTGGACATTTGTTGTCTATAGTGCATGGAATTTACCGTCAAAAGGGCAAATGTGCAAATTTCAAGCCACCAAAACTTAAAAAAATGAAATTATTTTCATAAAAGGGAATAAATATCATCATTTTTATTTTGGGGACTGACAGATTTAAAAATGCTTATAAGAATATAACAGCTTGTATTTATATGATGCATGGTAAAATAAATATGGCACACACTTAAAAAGCTATTTAAATCATTGTTTAATGAGTTTCCTGAAACGTATTTCATTAATTTGACTAATTAAAAACTAGAACAATCCAATTGCATTCAGCTATGGACTCATTATTACAAAGAGACGAAGCAGCTCTCCAGGACAAACGGTGTCACATCAGAGTTATATTCTTTAAACATTATCACATCAGTGACGTACCCACCAAAGAAAATATGGGTGAACCCATGTTAGGTTGTATTTATCCTCTTATGCTCATGTCCTTTGATTTCTTACTGTGATGAGGTTTTTTTGAACCTTTGGTAAACACACCTGACTCGACTACCTGGAAAGCTTTGATGCAAAAGCGTCAGCTCTCTTTTACTTTTATTTGTTTTTGCATCAACAAGCACCAGTAAAAATGAATCAACAGAACTGTCAGCGAGATCTTTCATGTTATGGGAGAACTGGTTTTACTTTTGAGAAAGTTAAAGAAAGAGTTCACACCCCACATTAAATAAACAAGTTTCCTCTTGTCTGTCACACTGAGGTCCCGATAAAAACCAACATGTGGAGCCGTTAAAGTAGAATAAGTTCAGCTTTCTGATTTCTAGACTTGGTTCAGTGATATAGAAGGTAATACCCCAGGGTCGTTACTGAATAACTTATTGGTTCAGTTATTTTAGCCAGGTAGAATGTACTGTCTGGTGTGTGTGTGTGTGTGTGTGTCTACCCTGACATGGGTACGCTGACCTGCACAGGTGCTCTGTGTCAAGGAAAACCTGAACTTGTGTCCTTGTTAAAGCAATGTGACCTAATAATTCTTCTCCTTCACTAAATGTGCAAGAGCAGCAGTTCAGTGTGTGTATGCGTGTGTGTGCATGCGTGCATGCGTGTGCTCCTGATGTACTGTCAGAGACCTCGTGTTATTCCCATAAGAGATTTGGGAACGAGTGACCCTCCCCACCACACAGCTAGAAAACAAACACACATTCATCAACGATGCACACCACAGCACATAAACACAGACAAATCTGTTTGTCTCATGAATATGAAAACGTGACGGGTCATGCATGAGACGCGCAAGCCAAGCACGCACACACACGCACATGCACTTCACCTTCAGATTTAATGTTTCTGCAGCTGTGACTTAATTTAGTCTTTAAACAGTATCTGTCCTCACAACATTAGTAAAACAGGTCCTCACACAGGGCTGTTAACGTTATGCTAATTATGACCTTCACAGCTCCCACCTTTTGAACATTTGCTGTTTGCATGTCTGCAGTTCAGTGTCTCTGTATCTATACGTGTGTGTGTGTGTGTGCGCGTGTGTGTGTGTGTGTGTGTGTGTGTGTGTGTGCAAGAGCATTAAAAACATGAGAGAATTCGTCTCCATGAGCAAATACTTTCGTTTTGTAAAACATCCCTGCATCAGTGTGCAGAGCGAGATGCTATTATTTATTATTTAATCTAAGTTTTTCTTTAGTTTTTCTGTGAATGTAATGGTATGTGCAGATTTATTCAGGGCTCTGATTGAAGATCTGACAATGTAGTAATGGAGACACCAACATGAGGAAGACTGGTTGAAGGAGAAAATGACTGCTGCCATAAAAGATAAGATAAGAAAGCTGTCTAATCCAACCTGGTCCTGTGTAATCAGCCTCATTTTTAATCATTTGAAATAATAATCATTTAAAACTCCACTTTTCTAAAATGAACAGTTTATTTGCTAATATCTTGATGAAGTTCAAGACTTTTGGGATAATTTTCTGATGAGACTAAAGTGGATCTTTCTGTAAGGTGTGCATCCCATTATATCTGACCCTGTGCCTCAGAACACATGGTGGTGGTACAGTGATGGTCTGGGGCTGCTTTGCTGCTCCAGGACATGGATGACTTGCTGTCATTGCTGCTCTCTACCACAAAATCCTGATGGAGAATGTTTAACCTTTGACCTTAAACGGGGTATTCATGCTGGAAAAACCCCTCCAATGTGGCTGGATTCTGTAAAGAAGTGATATACATATCTATTTTTTTCTCCTGTTTTGAATTGAAATACAATTTAAAAGCATTTTTTTTTAGAAATAATAATGTCAATGACTATTGTTTGATTCTCCGTCTCATTATTTTTAATTTTAAAAAATTGCTTTCGGGGGAAATTTTCTTGAACGATTAAAATGCGATTAATCAAGATTAATTAATTACAAAGCCTCTAATTAATTAGATTAATTTTTTTAATCGAGTACCACCCCTACTTTTTACTCTTAATAAATAAACACATTTTATATTTGCTCAGGTTGTTTTTCTCTGGTATTTAAATATGTTTAAGTTCGCCAAAAATGCAAAAGCCAAAGAAATCTTTAAAGGGTCAAATACTTTTCACAGCACTCTATCTTACCTCCAGCTTGGTGCTGAAGTCTGGCTTATTTATGATCCCTAAATGAAACTCAAGTTCATTTCAGGTTTGTCTGTTTCATTACCCGTTTTACAGTCAGCTGGATTAAAGAGCGAGCAGGGCTGGTAGGTAATTTTGCTGGGGGTGAGTCTGTTACAGGCTTAGAATAATCAGAGTATGTTTTAAGATTTAGACACAGAGAGAATTTGAAGCACATCTGGTACATCTGCACTCACTTAAGGCTTTTGGTTCCTGCTCTACGAGAACATGCAGCTGTGTGTGTGTTTATCCCTCATACCCAAACCCGAATCATAAACGGAGAGAGGATGATCTGTTTTTGGTTGGTCCAGTTCAGCTCAGGAAAGTGGGTCATACTGTGCATGTGCTCGTGTGTGTGTGTGTCTAAGTCAGTGTGTGTGTGTTTTAGTCACCAACTGAGAGTCTGGTTCAGATCAGCTGAAAGTCAAAACCATCCATGTTTAAAAAGTGAAAAATATACAACTCCACATCAGTCATGGAAGTGAAGCCAAACAAGGAGATGTTTGTGAATGTTGCTTTCATCTGAGCTTTTCTTGTTCAAGTTTATCGTTTGAAGTGCAGAAAGAGCTTCTCTGTTGGAGTTTCCTCTGGATATACGTCTCATGCAAGGACTTCAAATGTTTATGTCAGCAGATCCATTGATGTGTCCATCAGTGTGTGACTGACGACACATTCAGTAATTGTCAGCAGTTTCTGTCTCATTTATGTTTCAGACGTAATAGTGGGGGTCATTCACAGCTGGAGGGCAGTGATACGGGATAGGGGGGAGCTTTTTATGACAGGACATGCGAGTGGTGGTGATGTTCTTGTTCATGGTTGTTGTTTTATTTGGGTTCTTGTTTGTTGCTCTTGGTTCTTATTGTCAGGGTTTAGGTTGGTATAGGACTCAAGATGCAGGTGAAGACTTGAGGAGACAGGCAGGGAAACTCAAAAATACTTTAATAACTAAAACCAAGAATATGCAGGAGAGCAGGATGAAGCAGGATTGCAGGATAGAAGGAGGACCAGACAAGTGGTGCATAAACCAGGGGATTTTATACCGGATGTGATTACAAAGCAAGGACTGGTGACATGAGAACATAAGAACATATATTGGTAACCAAAGAGGGGCTAAACCTAAATAAACTGACACAAATATAAACTGAAATGGCACGGAGTAGATAAAGAAGACATCAGAACCCAAAAACACCCATATTACATGGCATTTCTTGTTCTTTTTATTATTAACCATTATTGCTAAAACAAAACATAAATGTATTATATTTTTCTGCATAGTTTTGCAATTAAAGTTTTTTCCAAAAAATCTTATATATCTCTCACTTTCAATTTAATAAGAATAAATGTATTCTTGCATAATTGCTAAAGCAATCTTTTCATCCCTGACCCATCCCTGTCCATTCTTCAGGTTAGGGTCAGGATCAGGATGAGGTCCTGCCCCAACTGGAAGAGTTTAACTATCTCAGCCAGGGTCTTGTTCACAGATAAGGGAAAAAACAAGCAGGAGATCAATAGGCAGATTGGTGCTGCGTCTGCAGTGATGTGGGCGTTGCACTGGTCTGTTCTGGTGAAGAGAGAGCTGAGCCAGAAGGTGAAGCTCTTGATTTACCGGTCAATCAACACTCATACCCTCACCTTTGGTCATGAGCTTTGGGTATGACTGAAAGAATGAGATCACGCATACAAGCGGATGAAATGAGTTTTCTCCGCAGGGTGTCTGCTGGGCTCTCCCTTAGAGATAGGGTGAGAAGCTCAGTCATCTGGGAGGGGCTCAGAGTAGATCTGCTGCTCCTCCACATCGAGAGGATCCAGTTGAGGTGGCTCAGGCATCTGATTAGGATGCCTCCGGGACGCCTCCCTGGTGAGGTTTTCCCAGGCACGTCCAACCGGGAGGAGACCCAAAGGAAGACCCAGGACACACTGGAGGGACTATGTTTCTCGGCTGGCCAGGGAACGCCTTGGGATTCACCCAGAGGAGCTGGCCCAAGTGGCTGGGGAGAGGGAGGTCTGAGCCACTCACCTTAGACTGCTGCCCTCATGACCCAACCCCGGAAAAGCGGAGGAAAATGGATGGATGGAAACATGTTTTAACTTATGTCTGTTTGGTGAACACCATGATGTATCTTTGGACGTACATCTACAGCAGATTAACACTTGGACTTGCTATAAGCAGGTGACCTGAAACCCAACATGGGTATAACTAGTTTTACAGATAGTCATGATGATGTGGAAGCTGAGAGTTATAAACAACGCGTTGGATGCTAACTGCATGATCTTGTGATTTGGCTAAAGCAGCTATATTTCCATCATCTCTAAGGTGATCTCATTTCTAAACGCTGGCATGAACGGCAGCCAGTGATTTGCATCCCGTAAATGAATGCAAGCCCTTTATTTTATAATACAATCCCAATTTCATTTTAGAGGAATTTACATAGAAATAAGGATTACATTTCCCTTTCACCAAGATTCATCATCCGTAGAAAGAGCCATAAGTCAATATCTGCTGTAAAACTGCTCATAGATTCCTTTGGAGAGTGAAGAACAAGTTCACTGCTGCTGCTGGATGTTTTACTGACCGATCTCTCTAAAGAGATTTCACAGAAATCCCACTCATGTATCTGGTACGATTTTCAAAGGCGTGCCCAAACTCAGCTCAAACTAAAGCATAAATTAAGTCAGTCTGAGTCACATTATAGACAAAGAAAAACGTGGCTTTGGAGTTTAGCTCCATCTCAAACAGCCTTCTAACCAGCATAATCAAGTGGCGCAGCTGTAATCAGCTCTGCTAATCCCAGTCACTGGGTTATTGTCACCTACGACCAGCAATTAGTCTGTAATTTGTGTACTTATCAGATTAAATGGTGGAATATCATCGCTCTGCAGAGTGTCCTCAAAGGGATATGTAGCAGCACAAATGTAGCTAGCTACCCTGTAATAGCCTGATCCCAAAACACTACAGTCGAAAGCCTGCAGTAACCACGGCAGCTGGTGTTGCCACGGCAGCGACATGTAACAGATGTGAGCTGCATACATATCTCAGTCAGTGTTAATGGGCTTCTCATAGCTGTGTGTGTGTGCGTGTGCGTGTGTGTGTGTGTGTGTGTGTGTGTGTGTGCGTGTGTGTGTGTGTGTGTGTGTGTGTGACAGAGAGAGCCAGAAAGACAGTGAAATATATGGCATCCTTGTGAATAATAGTGCATGCTAGAGTGTGTTTGGCTCTATAGGTTGTGCAGTTTCTCTCTCTCTCTCTCTGTGTATGTGTGTGTGTGTGTGTGTGTGTGTGTGTGTGTGTGTGAGAGAGAGAGAGAGAGAGAGAGAGAGAGAGAGAGAGAGAGAGAGAGAGACAACAATCATGCCCTCCTTATGCCTTTCAGGTGTGAAAGACATTACCATATAAAGAGGTGGCCTCATCAATAACAGCAAGATGGTGAGGATGGATGGATGTGAGTGAAAGGAGGCAGGGATGCTGATGCAGGCTGAATTGAAGAGCTTTTTCTCAGCCTATGTCAATATAACCTAAACCCAGACACACACACACACGCACACACACACACACACACACACACACACACACACACACACACACACACACACACACACGTGCCAGTTTAGGATCAAATATGATTTATGACTTCTCCATTTTGCTGTAATCCAACCAGTTCTTTATTAAATAGCTAGACTTAAAATGACTCATGTTTATTCTAGGGATTTAATTATGAAGGCAAATAAAAGACGTCTCAGATTCTCTTTCTTATCTTTACACCTTGACAAAGTTAATCTTGTTTTTTTAAAACATTTGTCTATTTCTGCTTCACATGAAAAACACTCACCCTCTTAATCCCAGCATATTGTCTCCATTAATCCTTAGCTCCTAAATAAATAAGGAAATTTCCACCTTAAATAACCTACAAACAAAAGGTTACAGGTACTATAAATGTCTCCCTCAGCTGTTTCACTGACTCAGAATGGCTCTCCTTATGGGGAAGATACAAAGAGAAGGATGTGAAATGAGCAGCTACAGGTAAAGGGTTACATTTTTACTAGCAGTGTTTGTGCTCATGCTTCAAATGGGACGGAAAAGAAAGAATAAAAAAAATTTAGGCAAAATTTATGCACAAATTTTTCAAATTAATTGGTCTGCAGGGTGTTTTATTAAAGAAGATACTGTAATTATTTATGTCCCAGTGTGACAATATTTAAAATAATGTATAATCAATATATTTTAAATTATATATGTAAAAATAAAATGTAATGTTATTGATTTAAGTGGATTTTTGTGTGTGTCCACCCTTCACTTATCTGTCGAAAGCTTGTATAAAACAGGTTTGTGACACAAGAAAAGCTGGACATCACAGATCAATGATCTGTCTATAAAGATCCTGGAAAGCTGCAATGAGACAAGCGGGTTCTGACAGAAACTAAATAAAACAATTATTTTGCCCACATGCAATGACTGGCAATATAACAGACATTCTGATAAGGGCCAAACATACTACAGCAGACAGAGACACATTTTAACTGCAGACAGATAAAATTTTTAAATAAAAATCTTTTTTTAAATCTTTTTTTTATTTGGTGCATGATAAAGAATTAGGATTAAAGCAATCATGCACTGATCTTGGTGATAAACTGCAGTTTAAGAATTCTGCTTTCAGAAATGGAAAAAAACTTTAAAAAAAAGCATAAATTCCATTTATCAAATCAGACTTCATGTTTAAACCTCCTCTGCATTCCTCACAGGCCACAAGACAAACAGTCAGCCCTCCAGCAGACCCACAACATAATGCAGTAACAGGCAAATCACGTGCATGCACAAACACAGACAAGCACATGGCAGCTTGAACGGATACCAGCAGACCAACTACAGTACCCTGAGGATTACACACAAACACACACTAACATGCACGCACGTGTGTGTGTTACAGGGAACACAAGCACACCACTGAATGGTGGTGAAGGTGGCAACACCTGCTGCATGATGTCCATCGCTACCATGCAACTACCTCTCTGTTACCTTGATAATACAGAAATATATAGAGAACAGGTGTAGTCTGTCTGTATGGTCTCATCTATGTGCAGTGCATAGGAAAATTACTTCTTGTGTATAATACTAAATTTGTTTAGTATTATTACATTTTTAAATGTTTAAAATTTTCCTCATGACATAAAACCTGATGCCCTCATCCAGACACAATTTTTTGGTTCCTCCACCCAGAGCTGAGCTGAGAAGGGAAAGAGCTCCAGCAGCAGCATGCGTCAGCTCCAGCACTCACTCGCTGAACGGTTTATTTGAAGACCTGCTAACAACACTTCTAACATTAGTCAGGCTGCTGTCATAAGCTAATATATCACACAGTAGCATAAGCATTCACTCATGCACACACACACACACACACACGCACACACACACACACACGAACCATCACAGGCTATCACATAATCACACATAGCACATCTATCTTCAGCATCTCCCTCTTAGAAAGTCTCATGACAGGCTGAGGTGCCGCCAACAGGGTGTGCGTGCGTGCGTGCGTGTGCGTGTGTGTGTGTGCGTGCATGCGTGTGCGTGTGCGTGTGTGCGTGTGCGTGTGTGCGTGCGTGCGTGTGCGTGTGTGTGTGCATGCGTGTGCGTGTGTGCGTGTGCGTGTGTGTGCATGTTGCAACCAACTTTTACACAAACAGCTTCAACTCCGATTATAAAACTTATTTCCGTCTTTTTCGCTTCTACATCAGTTATTGTGAAGACGATTTTTTTTCTGGAGATCATGTTAAGAGCCCCAGCTTAATGTTTCATGTGGAGACCTGACCCCAGTTTTGGGAACCACTAATTTAGTGTAACGTTTGGATTTTGTCCAGTAGTGCATCATGTCTTACAGCTGCAGAGAGCATCCCTGTGCAAACATAAAAATATCTAACATCACTGAACATCAGCGTGAAAGTCTAGAGAGTAGATGCAGATCAGGGAGTGAGTGTTGTTTTAGAAACGTTAAAAATCATTTAAACTGAATATGAAATGCTGAAAGTAGTCAGATGACTGATTCTAGAAGCTGACAGGAATCACATAACATCGCTCTGTCCACAGTTAAGTGGGTTTTAGACCAGGATGGGTGGAGAAGCTGTTTGAGTTAAAGTGATGCAGCAGCACTGTACAACCTGTTAAACACGGTGGTGGCTGCATCATGCTGTGGGGATGGTGAGACTAATTACACAAGAGGATAAAACATTAAAAATGAACAAAAGGATTCCTCTGCGTAACTTTATTTCATCAGCAGTGCAGATAACAAACTGAACTCAACTTGGTGACTTATAATATATGTCAAAGTTGGCTAGTATTTAGCATTAGAGATGTTTTATTTTTAATTATTCCTGGGCTCACGTCATCCAAAAATACATAATAAAAGTGAGATCTGGTCAACCAAAATTCAGAAAATGATTGAGCTCAAATTGAAACCCAAGTTATATCATGACGTGTGTATCCATTATGAGAGCAATGTTATATATTTAAAGTGCTATTCTATATGCAGCCTGATGCAACTGTGCCGCAGTGCAGTGTGTACGCGCGCGCGTGTGTGTGTGTGTTTGTGAGTGTGATGGCCAGCAGGTTTATTTACAGAATATGAGCTCACTGTCTGACTGCTGTGCCTTTTGGAGCTGTTAGAGATGACACATTGACATTTCTGGGTCTGACAAATAGAAAGTAAAGGTAGGAAAGAAGTATCATCTAAAAATATGATGTTTTGTTTTGAACTTTTGAACTCTGCCAAAAATATTTTAAAGTTTTAAATCGGAATCAATTAGAAACATTGAAGTCAAAACGATAGAAGTGAGAGAATCAGTGAGATGAAGAGATTGTGCGGAGAGGAGGTGACAGAGCTCCCTGTGGTGTGTGTGTGTGTGTGTGTGTGTGTGTGTGTGTGTGTGTGTGTGTGTGTGTGTGTGTGTGTGTGTGTGTGTGTGTGTGTGTGTGTCCATGCTGTCCTTTTAGGGTGAAAATTCTGACCAGGGCACTGCTCTATCAGTGGTTCATGTTTTGCTAGTACTGTAATGGCATTCCTGTTCCACACACTGCCCTGTGAAATGAGTGTGTGTGTGAGCGTGTGTGTGAGCGTGTGTGTGTGTGTGTGTGTGTGTGTGTGTGTGTGTGTGTGAGGACATTCCAAGCTTAACTACTTTAGTTAAACTGCCTAATGCTAAAGATAGGGTAAGAAGAGGACTGTTTGTGTATTTTATGAAGGACTGTGAGTCTTTTGTGTCGGAGCACTGTAAAGGGCAGGAGGTGAAACGAGAACAAGGATGACATTTAAGCAGCCATTATACAAGCCTAGCTCCAGGGCAGATTTCAGTCCTGCAGTTGGGTTTCAGGTACTGTAGTATTTTATAAAATGCTTTTATCCCTTTATTGGCTTTAGGAAAATCCAGCTGGCTCATAAAACAATTCCTAAAGTAGCTGATTCGTCCTCTGCCAGACTTTTTTCGTCTCTCCCTCTTCACCCCACGCTGAGAAGACATAAGCATCATCCACTTACTCTAATGCTCATCATCCATCTCAGCCCAGCAGCGTCCCCATCCACTCCTCTATCATTCCTCTGTCCAGCTAATAAATACGGAGTGTGTGGTAGATGAAAAGGAAAACGGGAGAAGAGCAAAGGAAAAGACTGAGACGGATCAGCTCAAAATGGAGGTTTAAAGGAAGAAGGGGGCAATAATTCATATAGGCTGCACAAAGGAGGAACGAGAGGGTGTGTGTGTGTGTGTGTGTGTGTGTGTAAGAGAGGCTGAATTAAATTGGCTGTTTGTTCCCACTGTGCACCTCAATCAGACTCAGAGAATAGCCTCTAGCCGTTAAACTTTCCAATTACCTGGAGCAGATGGATCCGGAGGGGCACGATTTAGACGCTTCAGATGGGTTGTTGTTGTTTACTGTTATCTCCTGTCGACTGCAGACCACGCAGCATACCTTGCTGTGGAGTAGATGGGGTTTTCATGCTTTAATCTTTAGCTGATTTCCACATTCTTCCTCTTAAAACATAGATTTAGTGTTTGACAATGCATAAGTAACGCTGGACGGATCTCATCCTACCAGGAGAGAAGCTGCTGAGCTCGGTGGCCGTCGCTCTGAAAGCAGGTCGGACGTCTTTATGAGGCATAGATGAACTCTTCACACTTTCAGCAACAACTGAGCTCTTGAGCAAAACTATTTAGCTTCAGCAGCTCCCTGTGAGGACCTCACTGACCAACAGCGAAGAACTGAAGGTTCTTTTATAAAGCTGTTATTTATGAATAGGTGTTCCTGTGTGGCTGTGAATCCTAGAAAATGTACACGTGCTCATTTAAGAGTTTTTCTGAACATTTTATTGGTTTTAGAAGCTTGCAGGGTGGTTTGGTTGAGCCTGGAGGCAACTTAAAAACACCTTCAATGAGCAAATAATTTGTGTTTTCAAAGTTTTAAAAGTATATTTGCTTTATTGCACTTTTCCTTAAAAAGAAGTTATTTTTAAAGCTTCACTGTTTTTGTCAGTTTTAGTGAAAAATGACAAAAGCACCATGAGAGATATAGTCTAAAAGTTAAATGTCTCTGAACATTTTAGCAGGAATCTTTTGCTTCTCATCTAAGGAAGATTTCTCAGTTCAAACACAAAAATCCCAAGATTTTAAACTGTATATTTTCTGTTTGAATTGAGAAAACTCCTCTGAGGAGAAGTGAAACATCTTTGCGTTGCTTTTATTCTGAATGTCCTATAGGACCACCATGCCCTGGAGAACCTCTGAAAATGTATTTTTGTGCTCTTTAAATATTTAAATCCAAAGCAGAAACTAGATTTAACCCCAACAAGAAGGTGTGAAATCATTTAACGGTGAAGTGTTTTTTTAAATTGATATTTACAAGACAGCAGTAAGCCCAGAGCTGGAGTATTGGCTGGTATTTCATCACTACACAGCATGAAATCATGCTTCGTTGTCAGCCTTAAAAAAATATGAAAAATATCTGACACAAGCATTTTTCATATCAAACTTGATGACTTCGGTGATCTCCTTGCCAACCTGCCAGAACAGCGTCTGTGTTTTGCTTTCACATTTGTGAAATTAACAGGAGGTCAGAAAATCGTCCATCCAAATGATTTCACCTCCTATGGATTTCTACGTGTGGCATATGAACACATATCGTTTCTTATTGCTGTTAAATTTGGTACAACCTTGAGCGATTGTGTTCATAAGGAAGATCACGTTTAAGAAAACTGATGCAAACGTTTAACAGGGATAAATAAATCGCTCAGTTCAGATTGACTTGCTGTCACATTTCCCTTTAGGGAGTCAAACCGAACCAGAAAATAGATGATATATCTTTTTTGGGGGGTTCAGGGTTTTCCTTATTGATCTGAGATTATAATGATGGAGCCTGTAAGTGTTGACATCAGCTTTTAGCGTGGAGAACCAATGCACCGGATAACGAATTCACTGAGCAGCTAGCCCTGCTGCAGGAACTCATGTCATAAATGATCTCTTTGGCCTTTTCAGGGCTTGTTGGGGATTTTTATTTTTTTGAGAAAGATTTTTTTAAAGGGAAAAATAGAGACATAAAGCCAAGTAAACTAAAACGGTAGGACCTTTTAGAACCTTTACAGTCAGGACACATCATTAACCCCTTTTAGACTACTGTTACAAAATCCAAACCATACCTGGCCTTTAAGTGTCCAGATGAAGTATTAGGATTAGTACTTTCATCAAAAAATCTGCCACGTTCTGTCCTGTACATGTCTACTGCCCCCTGGTGGAGGATCTACATGTGGTGAGGGCCAGTTTTGTGTCTCTACTTTTGCTCCTACATCTAATCAATACAGCGACTCCCACACAATAGAGGCTAACGACTCCTCAGGAGGTAGGGAGGAGAGGTATTCATAGGTAGTTTCAGCTCGTTAAGTAACAACAGACAGCTACAGTTTATAAGCTTGACCCTCCCATATTCTAGTCAGAATTGACAAAGCTCCTCGGATGAGAAGCAAAACGTCTTCAAGAAACCAAAGAAGTCCAGTTGCCTTCATTTGAACCCTTTTGGATTACGTTTACTGTTATATAATTCAATATAGAAACTAAACAGATTGTTTAGCTGTTATGTTAACATTAGCCAATACATAGTTAATTTTTACAACCTAGATTTTTAATTTTTATTATTACTTTCAGACTTTAATGTTCAAATTATCCATCCATCCATCCATCCATCCATCCATCCATTCATTTTCATTCACTTATCCAGGGTCAGGTCACGGGGCAGCAGCCTAAGCAAAGAGGCCCAGACTTCCCTCTCCCCTGCCACTTGGGCCAGCTGCTCTGGGGGAATCCTAAGGCGTTCCCTGGCCAGCTGAGAAACATAGTCCCTCCGGCGTGTCCTCTCTGTTGGATCTGCCCTGTAAACCTCACCAGGGTGGCGTCCAGGAGGCATCCTAACTAGATGCCCGAGCCCACCTCAACTGGCTCCTCTTGATGTGGAGGAGCAGCAGATCTACTCCGAGCCCCTCCCGGATGACCGAGCTTCTCACCCTATCTCTAAGTGACAGCCCAGACACCCTGCGGAGAAAACTCATTTCGGCCGCTTGTATCTGCGATCTCGTTCTTTTGGTCACTACTCAAAGCTTGTGACCATAGGTGAGGGTAGGAACGTAGATCGACCGGTAAATTGAGTTCTTCGTCTTCCGGCTCAGCTCTCTCTTCACCACAACAGACCAGTACAACGCCCGCATTGCTGCGGACGCAGCACCAATCCATCAATCTCGCGCTCCATCTTTCCCTCACTCGTGAACAAGACCCTGAGATACTTAAACTCCTCCACTTGAGGCAGGACCTCGTCCCTGACCTGGAGAAGGCATTCTACCCTTTTCTGATTCAAGACCATGGTCTCGGATTTAGAGGAGCTGATTCTCATCCCAGCTGCTTCACACTCAGCTGCAAACTGCTTCAGCGAAAGCTGGAGATCAAATTCTGATGAAGCCAACAGGACCACATCATCTGCCAAAACCAGAGACCTGATCCAAATTAAATAAACCTTGTTTCTCTAAACTGAGGTCATCAGAAAGAGGTACAATAATAACTTTATAACTTTTCTACAGATATTAATGTCTAAACAAATGAACTATCTCTAATTATAATAGTAATTCTTCACAAGCAAACCAGTAAAACCATTTGGATTAAAACTTGAGAGATCCAGCTTCACAAAATCTGTTTTTACTTATTTCATATTTATGGTCAACCATGATTGACAACTCCATAAACGTCTCGTCATGAGAGCCTGACACTAGTGTTGCATGTTGTGTGTGTGTGTGTGTGTGTGTGCGCGCACATGCAGTTTCAGTTCACACACTTCACCTGTGTGTTGTCAGGCAGATGGTTACCTTCAGCCATTCCCCACTCTCATTTTGGAATGCAAGAATACTACAAGGAAGAATGGATGGCTGGGAATAAGAGGGAAAGGAGGCGGAGCGAGAGGGTGTAAGAGAGTGTGTATTCAGGTGTGGGATGCTGGAAGATGGATTACCCACCCCAACTGGCAATTTATCACTGTCAGAATGAGAAAGAAGGAGCGAGTCACAGAAAGGGGACAGAAAAGAAACACAGCGAGGGACTGAAACTGAGACAGAGATTGTGGAAAGATTGATAAAAAGATGTGAGTTGCTTTATGGTTGCAAGCTACGTGAAACAGTTTTATGAGGAGTTCAGGAAAGGTGTTACCTCGTCCCTGGAAAGGATGGAGACAGAAAAATGATACTGCAGATAGAAAGGGCAGAAGCTCCTCTGGGTGCTGACGAAGCACATAAACTTAGAAGACTAAACTTCAAACAGCAGAGTCTCGAGTGAGATTATCTGATGTAGTCCCTGAGTACCTGGCTGTGTAACTCACATTTAGGTAAAAGTAAATTTGCTAAATAGTTCAGTGAAGGAGGGGGATTGACATAAATAAAACTTAATGGCATCTGGCCTTTCTCAAACACTGATAGCAATGGATTCTGTTTATGCTTATTACTATTATCAAACCATAATGAAAACCCAGATATTCAAGCTGTCAAAACATCAGCTGCTCAACCACTTATCACGATAAATATGTTTAAACACTCTTTACGACCTGCACAAATAAACATTCATGTCCTTTTTCCAATTTGGATGGAGAAACCATTACTAGCAATCTGAAGCGTGCAGCCAAGCCGTTGTGGCAAACACCCCGCTGACTGTGCAACTCTTATGAAAAGGAGAGGGTGATTTAAAAACAAACAGCATGGCTTAAATGCAGTCCATTTACAGTCAGGCACCACTGTGGATAGCCAGCTAATTTAGAAACAGGCACCAGCAAGCTACTTCCCCATTAAAAATGAGCAGTAATTTAAACAACTATTTCATTTATAGCACTGGAAGCTGAAGTAGATGTAGGTGGCTAATAAAAACCAGGCATCCGTCCAGCCAGCATGCTCATTTGCACCAACATCGGGGGCCTCGTCTGTAGACTTAACAAGCGGGGAGAAGATTCTTAATCTCGACTGTTAACAGGAAGGCTCTGTTTATCACACACGGTTAATGAATAGGAGATACATGTACAAGCAGCCAGATGGATAAACTTAAAACATAAAGAAAATCTGAAAAAAAACAACAGTTGGCTATATTTGACTTTTTTTTATTATAAACAACTGTGTACAATATTTTTGACACAAAGACACAGGTCAGATAATGCTTTTGTGTGTGTGTGTGTGTGTGTGTGTGTGTGTGTGTGTGTGTGTGTGTGTGTGTGTGTGTGTGTGTGTGTGTGTGTGTGTGTGTGTGTGCATTTGAGCAAAAAGCCCAATAAGCAGCTAAACTACTAGTAATGTTTTTATAAACAAGCATTCATGTGATGAGTAACCAAAGCCGGCCCAAAGCATATGCAAGTTAAGTGACTGCTTGGGGCCCCCGCACCACCAGGGGGCCCTCAAGAGGACCAAGATAGCGTGAAAAAATATTTTAATAACTTTAAATTATACAAACACATTTATATCACACATGGAAAATGAATGAAATATTATGCTCTATAGCAGGGGTTCCGAAAAATGTTTCTTAGAGGACCCCATGCCCGTGTCCAAGACAAGCTAGGACCCCCAACCTCAACTCCTACACGCATAAACGTGATCATTTACAAACTTTATACAGACATACAGAGTTATAACTTGTATATGGAGTTCTGATTATACTGTAGGGTGTGTTATTGAGATTTTATAAATGTAAATTTTACAAATACAATCTTGCTAACATCACAACCTCAGCAAAGTCAAAATTGTGGGGACCCCCTGCAATCTTGTGGGAACCCCCTTGGGGTCCCGACCCCAATTTGGGAACCTCTGTTCTATAGTGTAATTTGGTTTTATTTTTTAGTGACTGCACGTTTTATACAAATTTTAAGAACGAAAGATTTAACCTTATTGTAAATTTGATGTTTCTCTTTCTCTTTTCTAGAGCATTTTTGTTAGTTTGATACTAATGTAAGGTTAATAGCATTACAAAACCAGATGTAAGCTAATTATAAAAGATGCTAATGATAGTGTGTATGTTACACACATAGTGATACCTAACAATTATGAATTATCTGGTGTTGACTGGTTGGTTTGGGGGCCCCAACGGAAAACCTGCTTAGGGCCCCACAAATGCTTGGGCTGGCCCTGTGAGTAACTTATCAAAGCTACCATCATGGCAGCAAGTCACAATGTGATGCAGCAATTCCATCTTAAGCTGGGCGTACACAGTGCGACTTTTTCACACGTAGCATTTAGCTCCATTGCAAACTGTACGACTTCCTCACAGAGCAAAGCTCACGAGTCATGTTCTCACTCTGTACAAGTGTTAGCAACACGTCGGACCTGAAAATATGCTAAAAATAGTAGTTGTTACACAACACGTTGGACCTTCGAGTCCAACGTGTTGTGTAACAACTACTATTTTTAACACGATAGACACGAAGACTGTTGTGTTGTTATTGACATAGTCAGTTGTCCTTCGGGCTTGCCGTAGGAGGATACACAGGGATTTATGAGGGTTGGAGGAGGAAGACGAAAGAAAGGAAGTAAACAATATTTTGGGATCTATTTTATTTGACATAAACATGAAAAACATGTTTTCTTGACAATCCTTGTCACTGTGGGCAGAGAAAAGTGTAAAAATAAAAGTAAACGGCATGTGTTGACACATAAATACTCGCGGAGCCAGGTTGGTGCACGTGCTGTGTGAGCAGTTCTGGTACTTTTGGGTCACAGCGCTGCTTCAACAGTGCGATACTCTCACGAGGGTCGAGCACATGTTTGATATCCATGCAACTGCACGATTGTTACCTCAGGAGCTGGTCGTGAGGTGTTAACCGCTTTTCGTAACCCCCTGTGTATTACACAATGCACAACGCAAAACTGCCCCGACCTCAAAGATTCTCGCACGAGAAGAAAATCGCAAACGTTCTAAAAATCGCAGGGTACGCCCAGCTTTACTGTAGTGATGGTAGGATCGAGCACAGAATGGGCTAATGGATCAGGGCTTCCCCAATACAAGTGACTGGAATTATGCTGCGTTCGATTTACCTCGGAAGTCGGAACTCAGAACTAGGAATGACATCACACCCGAGTTAACAGCGTTCTGGTTACCGTAGTTGGAGAAGTTGGAATTCCAATATGGTGGCACCCTTGAAAACTGCTGTTTTGGTAGT
>SSNS01000051.1:55908-73408 GCA_006937985.1 Aphyosemion australe | reverse complement strand
CACGCACACACACGCACGCACGCACGCACGCACACACACACACACACACGGACCAAAAGCAGAGCTCCTGCTGTACGTGTGGGTAGATCTTGATCCTGTGGTCCTGTGGTTTGTTGTTCTAGCCAAGCAGGCAGCTCTCTCATGAAGGAGCATTTTACTGTTAGATGAAATGTTGCCTTATATCCAAATAACACACACACACATACACACACATACACACACGAAAACACAGAGGTTATATTAAGTGAGTGAAGGTAAAAGACTTCTAAGTGACAGAGGCTTATTTATAAAGATTTTTTTCTAATTGCGTGAATCTGTTTCGTCCTTCTGTAATATGACACAAAACCAATTAACGTCACAAAAACATGTAAAAGACTGGCAGAGAAATAATGATGGCAAAAATGTCTGCAGACGAGCTTCCGTCTGATAAATCAGATGTGATCCTGTCAGTCTGTCTCTTTATCTCAGTCTGATCTACAACCAGACGTCCATCTCATTCTTAATGATTAGAAACTCAAACATACAAATTGTGCACGCTCATAACACGTGTACTGCCTAAACTGGAAATAAAGGAAACCAGTCCATCTCTAATGTGTAAGCCCTCTAATGCCATGCATTCATAAAAGGCACCAATGTCTAACCCTAGAACAGAAATAATGTTCTGATGTGTTAAAACTGCTTTCAGGGGTAAATAATACATTTAAAAAGTGAATGTAAAACATCTGTGATGTGATCAGGAAATAACAGAAATGTGATTCTTTTGTGAATTATAGAGATGTATCGCTTCTGGTTTTTACAGCTAATACTGACTTAGTTTTTGAAAAGTTCAGACCTGCTGAAGTCCAAAAGAATGATATTATTAAAAATAAATAAATAAATAGATTTCCAGTGAACATAAAATGTTTGAATCTGGTGTAAAAACTCTGTTAGATCAGTTACAGAATAGAATAGAAAAGAAAAGAAAATCTATTTATTGTTCTTCAGTGGATACATTTTGAAATTCTGCAAGCATGAATTAGTAATGTTGAGTTCATGGAATGATTAACGTTAGGGTTTTTATTGCAATGGTGTATTCACTTACTGAAATTTAGACTAGCTTCCAAAGACACCCATGCTAAATATTGATCGATTCTGATCAAAGGTGCATTCAGTGTTTCAACTATTATTTGTACAAAAATATTTTTTGTATTTTTCTTTAAATCACAAGTTTTCATTGCTGTCTGATAACAGCCATTAGAATTTTAAGCGTGTGCGTGTGTTGTGTCCACACACTGCAGATGATCTGTTGAATAATTTTAACACTTTAATACTCACTGACACAACATTTACATTTTCCATGCAATAACTTGAAAAAGTTGGCTGCTTTACCATTTTAAGAGGATGCAATAATATTTTTATGGAGAGCCTGTTCCTGTTTAACAACTTTTTATCAAAATTTTGAAATATTTCCTTTCCACTGGAGCCATACAGACCTCTGTGTGTGTGTGTGTGTGTGTGCCCGCGTGCGTGTGTGTGTGTGTGTGGTGTGTGTGTGTGTGTAGTTGTAGTTGCTTGTTAACTGTGATATTTGGACCAGAGAGCCATGGCAGGAGATTTAGTGTGGCTTTGCCTTGCGCAAATGGTTCCAATTAGTATACGATGCACAATCGACCCCTTACTTACACACACACACACACACACACACACACACACACACACACACACACACACACACACACACCATATATGAGCCAGTTTTCTCTTCTGAATCCATAAATTCAGATGATTTTCTGAACAGCTGACACTAAAGTTGTCTCTTTTGTTTTGGTTATTTTTGTTCATACAGGTGAAACTCAGAAAATTAGAATATGGTGCAAAAATTTATTTTTTCAGCAATTGAACTTAAAGGTGAAGCTAATATATGAGACAGACTCATTCCACGCAAAGCCAGATATTTCAACCTTTATTTGTTATAATGGTGATGATTATGGCTTACAGCTGATGAAAACCCCAAATTCAAAATCTCAGACTATTAGAATATTGTGAAATATTCTCGACTCAAAGTGTCACACTCTAATCAGCTAATGAATCCAACACACCTGCAAAGGGTTCCTGAGCCTTTAGATGGTCTCTCAGTCTAAGTTGAATTACTGAAATAAAAGGACTTTTCCACCATATTCTAATTTTTCCAGTTTCATCTGTATGATCATCTCTTTATTACTTAAAAACGAGTGTGTTTATAAACTATAAGTATGATTTTCATCATTGGAGAAGAAGTAAATTGAAGGTTTTTAATGAAGATAAGCAATAGCTGAATATGGTGAAACTACTTTAACAGGGTGATTGTTTTCATAATTAATGCCTTTATATTAATTAGTTTGGAGAAGAATGCAGTTTAACATTCAACATTGTCTAGGGTGTGAATAGAAACATTCACTGTTGGAAACATCTCTACATGTGATTAGTCTAAATCGTGGCTTCTTGTCTCCTCTCTCTTTCCAGGATCCCTCCTTCTCGCTCCTCCTTCACGATAAGCTCCAGGTGCCCAACAGTTCTCGACGGGCTTGGAATGAGCGTGACAGTCGCTGTGATGTCTGCGCCACGCACCTCACTCAGCTGAAACAGGAAGCTGTGCGTATGGTCCTTACTCTGGACCAGTGGGACTTGTCTCCCACCTCTTCTCCTCCTGCTCTGATTGCACGATCTCATGGACCTCCAGGACAAACAGGAGCATCTGGAGCACCAGGAGGCCAAGTATCACGAGAATGGTCCCCTTCCTTTCTTCCCTCCTCTTCCTCTGCTACTGCTTCATACTCATCCTCACAATCACCTTCTCCAAGCCCGAGCCAGACCCCGACGCCAAGCCCAAGTCACGGACCACCCAACCCAAGTCAGGGAGGTCCCTCAGTAGCACAAACCTCCAGCTGTGCTTTGACAAACACACAACTTCAAGGAGCAGGACACAGACAAGGGTCCAAACCCAGCTCCTTGGGTCTGGGATCTGGTGTGGACAAACGGAGCGGGTCTCCCAGTGCAGCAAAATCTTCTGGTGCACAACAACCACCTACTGGAGTAAACAGCCCCACCAATAATGGTGGCACCAGCAGTAGTACCAGCAGTGGAGCTGTCCTGAGTTCAGCTGCTCTGCAGGCTCATCAGCACCAGAACCGGACCAACGGCGGGGTTACCCTCTATCCATATCAGGTATGAAAGATGGATGTTTGTGTTTCAGTGCTTTCTATTTCAGCGCTGCGTTTACTAAAGGAAAATTAAAACTGTTGCCACGGAAACAGAACAGGACTTCTGTCCTTGTATAATTTGATATGAAACATATGGGGACAGGAAAAGATAAGTTTCCTCCTTTAGCCATAAATAAATCAAATTAAATCTTCTCATACATTCAAAAATATCAGTCAGTTTATTATACAAAATGAGAATTTAAAAAAAATCTATTTTTTAAAATCTGATTTATGATCTGTTTTACTATATTATGCAGTTATACTGTATAACACAATAGAAACAAAATTGGTGCTTGCCACCTGTAGATCCTCCACCAGAGGGCAGTAGTCCTGTATGGTTTCTGATGAAGATACTAATCCTGATACTCCATCTGGGTGCTTTAAGGTCAGAAGTGACTTGCTCAGCATTTGTGACAAATTAACTTTCTAGAAATCTAGTTTCACCTATAGAAATTTCTTTTTTAAATGAAAATAGTATTTCAACTTTATTCTCTGCATTTAGACTTTTTTTTTTGACATTGCCACACCATGCCTATTTTTTTTTCATTGCATTAGTCTGCTGCCATATTGAAGCACAGACTTTTCCTGCAGCCTTTTAACTGGATGTTCTGAAAATTCATTTACCTAACAGATGAGATAAATCTAAGTTTTCTATTTAAAATGATGATTTAAAGCAGCTGTTTGGAGTATTTCTTTAATCTGATGGCACCATCTAGTGGCTGACAAGCATATCACACCAAGAGTCGTTCGATTCGGTTTTTTAAGATGGCGACTGCACGTTTCTTGTTTATGAATGTGCTTCTGTAGTCGACAGAGCTAAAACACGTTGTTTTGCAATTATTATTCTCATGTCATGTTGTGTTTTCATATATTTATATTTTAAAGACTTACTTGTCCGTGAAAAGTTCATCAACGCTGCATCAGCCAAGGTACTTCCTTAATTCTGAAGCATGTAAGTGGTAGTCTAACGCTATTGGTTAGTTCTGACCGGCGCTCAGGTCATATTGCACGGAGCTGTACAGGGCAGGGGGCGGGCTTAGCAAAAAAAAAAAAAAAGACGTATTATTATATCACAGTACATGATAAGACAATCACTTTTACGGATTTCTGAAAAGTCATACATAATTCCTGAAAGGGGAAAATTCCGGACAGTCGCTTTAAGATTAGGTTTTCTAATGAACCTGTTTGTATCATTTACTTAAAATCGCTTTGAATACTACACACTAACTCTTAAAAAAAACCTTGACCTCCCATCACCCCAAAGAGATTTTTAAAAATCTTTACAAAAAAATTGTCACGTTAAAAACCCCAAAATTTCTAAATCCATTAAAAACACTTATTATGATGTAAAATGTCAACAATTTGCACACACACACACACACACACACACACACACACACACACACACACACACACACACACACACACACACACACACACACACACACACACACACACACACACACACACACACTCAAGATGTCACACAAATCAGTTATATTTTAGGAAAATGTAGGTGGAGCGAGGGCTTGAAAATATAGCTCACGTTATAAAAATGATCTACAACTGAAAAGAAGCATGACCATTAGCTAGAATTGCTCTGAATATATATCAAATACACTAAATTATTTATTACTCAGGCTTATACTGGAGTCTCTTACAGTAGACACTGGACAGAGAGAGATTGTTAAGTGAATTTTTAAAAAAAGGTTTATTGGATCAGCATGAATGACTCAACCTGTAAATCTGTGTGTGGGCTTTAGGCAGGAAGTGTGTTTAGGTCCCTGTATCATTTAATTGAGTGAGTGTGTGTGTGTGTGTGTGTGTGTGTGTGTGTGTGTGTGTGTGTGTGTGTGTGTGTGTGTGTGTGTGTGTGTGTGTGTGTGTGTGTGTGTGTACGTCTTTAAGGAAGTTGCACCAAGACATTTTTAGAGCAATAACCAATTAAAAAAAACTCCAGCACACTGCAGGCTCGCTTCATTTGTACTAGTGGCCCAAATAAAAAGGTTTTCGCCCATAGCTACCAGTCTGACTCAATGTAACACAGTTGTTTAATGTCTCTCAAGGCATTTTTACTGTTTAAAAATAGAGCCGACACAATAAAAGGATAGAACAAAGCAGGAAATATTGTTAATAGTCAGCAAAGACAATTAAACCCGTCTACCTAAAAAACAAGCTAAATCTTAAACCTACCGTTACATCAGTCAGCTAAAATGTTTTCCTCTTTAAATAATTTTAAGGATCAAGTCTTCTCAGGACTGAAGTGTATAAAACCATCTTGGGTTTTTATAATAGCTTCAAACGTTACAGCCGTAGTAGAGGGTCTGAAATGAAATATGGAGGAAGAAAATGATTTTGAAGGAGAGGAAGTCAGAATGAAAAGAGGAGGATGGGAGGAGGGAGAAACTGCCTGAGGTGAGGAGTGGTCTAGAGGTGTTTAGGAGGGAGGCAGGAGAGCTGAGACTCCGGGGGAGATCCAGAAATGTGTGTGTGTGTGTGTGTGTGTGTGTGTGTGTGTGTGTGTGTGTGTGTGTGTGTGTGTGTGTGTGTGTGTGTGTGTGAGAGAGAGAAAGTCTACCACAGATGTAATAATTCATACAGTGATAATGAGAACTCTGGGGAGTCTGTGTCACACAGCCACAGTTCTCCTTCACTTTTTCCTCTCTTTCTCTCCATACTTGCTCATGTCCACTTCCTCTTTCTTCTGTAATATTTCTACGGTTTTTATCTCACACAGACGTGGAGTTACTTTGTAATTTCTTTGAACAGTCACTGGAATTGCCTTGTTATCTCACGCCTCTGGTTAGAAATATATTACTCTGAAGACTTGTTTTGTCGATTTTCTTTTTTCTAATTTCATTCATCTGAAATTTTCCTTATTAAATCATTTGTTTGCTTCACCTTCCTCTTTTCCTCTTTACCTCTCATTGTTTTCTGTCCAAATACTTAATTAACAAACGTTGCTATCTGCAGGATTCTTATGATTGTTTCCCCTGAAGACATTGTTTTTATGTTACGTTTGACCATAGGCAATTTTTTCCCCCTCGTTTGAATCAATAGTGGTTATAATAAAATTTAAAATGACTAATAATCATTAACAATAGTATCAGAATTTAATAATGTTTAACTTTTTATTCAAACACCACCATATGTTTTTTAATTGTTTCAGTTTAGCATTTTTCTCCCCACTAGTTAGGTTGAGTGCATGTTTCAATGAGAAACACGGACTAAAATAAGCTCTACCAAGTGGTTTACCTTCTTATTAAAGGGATAATATGCAGTTTTGGCTTGCTTTTGCACCCCCTAGTGTCTGTTAGTGAAAACAAAACTGAAACTCTCCTCCTCGCTGTGCTTTCGTCTTTTTAACACCTTAATCTAACTGCTGAAATGTCTCCTCAGCCTTCATTAGTGTCTACAGGAGCGGTTCATCACTAAATCAAACAAATCAGCTGTGTTCATGATCTAAAACATGCAGGAAACATGCAGGAAACAGACTGCAGCACCAGGCATGTCAGCTCCACTTTACTAAGTCCAACAGGGACCAGACCGCCACTCTGAAGTTGCAAGTGTGGTATTCTGGCCACAGAGGGCGGTGGGGGTCTGAGTGACATTTCATCAACCCAGTAAAGGGTCATTTTAGCACATGCTGGCTCAAGAACAAGATTTAAAATATGAAAAAGTTGCATAGTGTGGATTTAAGGGCTAAAGTGATAGTTCAGGTTGGAAGTTTATAATTAATAACATCTTACTTGTTGTAGATAATTCTGTGAATGACTTTAGTTTAGAGAAACAGAGATGAAATCTGACCAGATTGATGAGCTAACTGCTAGTTACAGTAGAGCCAGGACCAAAGTGGACTGCTGCTATCCAAAAAAACCATACTAACCCCAAAAATATTCATTCAAATTCATTCAAAAAATTATTTCAAAAATGTTACACTCTTGCCAATTTGATGTTAGCAGCAAAGCTAGTGAGTTAGCTCTCTCAGTACAACAGAAAACCTGTGCAATATGAAATTTACAGCGGTATAAAAGAACATAAACATTTTGAGATTGTAGCTGCATAATGTAGCCCAAATATATAATCATTGCAACAATCAACATTAATTAAGCATTTGCATATTTTTCTAACGTCATGCAGCTTTAGGTTAGGGTTGTTTTTGTAAATAATCTACCTTGGAACTGGCGTCTTCACGGTCTTCTGTTACTGAAAAGTGAATATCCCGTTTATTGGCGATGCCATGTTTTATTTTTGAATCACTTTACCATCCTAGTTCACATGAGTGAGCATGTGCCGGTAGCTAATAAAGTGACGTCATTATTTATTCTTATTTGTTAGAACCCGTGTTGGGAGTTGGAAAACGAGCCTGTATGTCTCCATTGTGCCTTTGACAGTAATGCTGCTTCAGCAGGAAAAGAAGAATGCAACAATAAATCTCTGTGTGCAGTTTGAGGGAGCTGAGGTGATCAAAAAAGGGTAATTGTAAGGAAAGATGAAAGGGTGAAGAGATTTATGGGCAAAAATAAAAAAGAGGATGAAGAGAGACACTTGGGGGGTTGTTCTGAGGGCTTTTAAGTAAGTTTTGATCATTTTCACTGATACCAACTCCTATTCCATGTGAAGGCAGAGGCATTTGTGAGAGGAGAAAACGGAGAACATTTCTCTTTAACAAATAATGAAAACGAACACACAAAATGACAGCAGCTTGACAGAACACAACATAAATACATGTGATTCATTAGAAACGTGTCTCATTTTGTTTAGAAGCATTTCTGTTGGTTTAACACAAACATCACCCTGAAGTCTCCAGTTAAAGGCAGCTGAGAAGACAGAGAGAAGATCTGGAACCTGCCTGCACCCGATATTAAAATCTGACTGTGTCAGCACTCTTGAGAGGCGACAACCTCCACATTTCATATTTATTACGATTCTTTATTTTGTGTGGTCTTATAAAAGGTCTGGGACAAATGGATTCACACAAAAGATTTTAGGCAAACATCCTAAATAGTCGTGTTAGAATTACTCTCAGCTGCAGCTATAAGGTTATGAAAAATCACTCATAATAAATGATATTTATAACACAGTTTTCATATTTATTAAACATTATAACGTCTTTTTTTTATATTAACACATCTTCATACCTCAGTCAGTGTGTTAAATGATTAAAGATCATCACACTGGACTTAAAAAAGACAGAAGACCCTGTTACACAAAAAAAACATGACGTTTGTGTTTTTCTTAAATAACGCCCTTATTTCCTCTAAATGAGCAAATTCAGTTATCTCCATTCATCTCCGTCTCTCCTGTCATCTACCTTTTCTTTGTTATTGTGACTTAAGGTTAGGGTTACACCCTCCCCTCCTGAATTTATTAGACTTGAATCCAGATCAGAACTATATTTACTGATAAACATAGTCAGCAGCTCAGCAACTGAGTCGTGTGCGAACATCTAAGTAATGACCTCATGAGAGCAAATAAGGTCATCCTCACCAAATGCTTTCATAACTGCTTAAATCAATGTACCTGCCAGGTATGGGAGGCCAAGTGTAAATTGCTGGTCCAAATTATTTAGCAGACATTTTTTTATATTTAGCTAATTTTTCCTACATTTAGCAACTTTTATCACATTTAAAATAATGTTTAAATGTCACATAATTTCAGATAATCTAAATGTTATATCTAAACTTAAATGTTAAATCTAAATCAGAATGTTAAATCTAAATGTTAAATCTAAATCTAAATGTTAAATCTAAATCTAAACGTTAAATCTAAATCTAAACGCTAAATCTAAACCTAAATGGTAAATCTAAACCTAAATGTTAAATCTAAATCTAAATGTTAAATCTAAATCTAAATGTTAAATCTAAATCTAAATCTAAACGTTAAATCTAAATCTAAACGCTAAATCTAAATCTAAATGTTAAATCTAAACCTAAATGTTAAATCTAAACCTAAATGTTAAATCTAAATCTAAATGTTAAATCTAAATCTAAATGTTAAATCTAAATCTAAACGCTAAATCTAAATCTAAACGCTAAATCTAAACCTAAATGTTAAATCTAAACCTAAATGTTAAATCTAAATCTAAATGTTAAATCTAAATCTAAATGTTAAATCTAAATCTAAATGTTAAATCTAAATCTAAACGCTAAATCTAAATCTAAATGTTAAATCTAAACCTAAATGTTAAATCTAAATCTAAATGTTAAATCTAAACCTAAATGTTAAATCTAAATCTAAATGTTAAATCTAAATCTAAATGTTAAATCTAAACCTAAATATAAATGCTAAGTGTAAATCTTATATCTAAATGTAAATGTTTAATATAAATGTAAAAGTTAAATCTAAATCTAAATTTTAATGTTAAATATAAATGTAATAGCTAAATGTAAAAGTTAAATCTAAATCTAAATGTTAAATGTATATCTAAATGTTAAATCTAAATCTGTGAGCTAAATCTTTCAGTTATATGCAAATTAGCCTTGTGTGGGTGCGCCCACAACAAAGGTTAGAAATGAACCTTATTCTTGGTCCTTTTCCAGGGCGTCTGAGGCTCGGTTCACACAGCAAGATAATCATGATGATCCTTAACCAGCCCGGCCTCTTTCAACAAGTTGAACATACCGTAATGGCTCTAAAGATAATCTCATTAGATAATCCTAACTTTTGTGCATGTTATCATTGCTCTGGTCTGCTCGGAAAGACTTTGGGACCGCTCTGATCATAAATCTGGGATTTGAAACATGTCTAATTGACTAGGTTTGATTTTCAGGGACGCGTTCATAGCTGGTGAAGGTTCTCAGTCATCCAGATCATGGTAATCCAAAGGGGTTCGAATGAAAGCAACTGGACTTCTTTGGTTTCTTGAAGACGTTTTACTGCTCATCCGAGGAGCTTTGTCCATTTTGGCTAGAATATGGGAGGGCCAAGCTTACAAACTGTAGCTGTCTATTGTTGCTCAACGACCAGAAACTACCTATGAAGACCCCTCCTCCCTACCCCCGATCAGTCGTTAGCCTCTACTGTGTGGGAGGTGCTGTATTGATTAGATGCAGGCGTGTTGCTGTGGAGGTGCTGCACATCACACACTGTAGGACCAAAACTGGAGAGCGGTGTACCTCATGTCCTCTACTTCACTGTAAAATCATAAAATTCTGATCAAAACTATTGGTAAGTGGAATTATTGGGGTTCACTGAGCACATCGCAGTGATTGGTTCCACCCTCTCATCACGTTTCGCCTCGTAATTTTTCTAAGGCTGTTATAGAGATCAGTTCTGGGGTTTATTACTTTACTTTGACTTTTATTTTACTTTTTTAAAAAAAAAAAGGTTTCTGTGTTTGTAGCAAAATTCCCCATTTGGCTTATAGCATATCATACTAGATTAGAGACTCACTGAGCTCCCAGTCTGACTGTAAACTCCTAGAAGTCCTACAGATTGCCAACAGAGTCTGTATAATAGGTATTTCTACATCTGCAGACTGTCTCCAGATTTATTTTAAAGCATCTGCAGGGCATCAAAAGTTGAAGCACAGCGGAGTTTACATCTTTTTTTTTGGTCTGGATTTTAACTCGTTGCAAAATGTTTCTTCCACAGGAACACCCTTAGTTAAATGGTCGTTTAAAATCAGCTGTTTGTGTGAGAGAAAGCAGTTATGATTGTTTCTGTGTGAAATAAGAACTACGTTTTCTAAATGCAATGCATTATTCGTTCGCTATACTTTTAAGTCAACTAGGGAACAACAAAATATAAATTTAAATAAATATGAGAATAAACCATCTAAAAAAACATCCAACAGGAAACTGATTCATAAATTAGCCAACAAGTCTTCATGTGGAAATTTTTACATCCAAAATTATAAATCTTAAGTTAATTAGAAAGTTTAAAAACATTGTAATCTTGTATATAGAGGGGCAAAAAAGTATTTGGCAGCCATCAATTGGTCCAACAGTTGATCTCTTCTCACCAAGCTGCTTGTAGACTGGCTCATGCCAGTCTTGTGCAGGTCCTGTCCCTGGTGTCCTTAGACAGCTCTCTGGTCTTGGTCATGGTAGAGGTTGGACAGGTGTTTTTATATAGATAACATATTCAAACAGGTGCCATTAATACAGGTAATGGTGGAGGATAAAAGAGCTTCTAAAAGACGAAGTAAAACCTTTTTTAACACCGAGTGTCTCTGGAACATTGCTCATGAGTTCATGTGATAACAACTACGTACGTAGAGAGAAGTTGGTAAACAAAAGCCACACTCATCTTCTCCTTCTATCATACACTGTGAACAGATATCCCTGGCATAACAAAAAAGCCAGACAAAATAATTCAACATGGGTTTTATTTTGAAATAAACACCTCACTGGCACATGTCTCACTTCCTGTCTGCCTCATTTCTTCAACTTCATGACAATCCACATGCGGCATTTGGAAAAAAATAGAAACCATGTGGAAAGATTCTGCAGCTCCACACCTGGATCTGCTCCACTCCACAGCCGGTGTAAATGCTCTGATTGGACTCAATGATTTTCAGTTTTTGAGGAAGTTGCATGAATTCCGATCTGCACCCGTTTCACCGTTGGTGTAAATGAGGCATAACAGGCCCGTGAGGGCCAGAATTCTCATTTGTTTATAGGTGCTAAATAACCAATAAACAAATAAATTCTTTAGATTATTTTTACATTCTGTCCCTCACAGTTGAAGTGTACCTATGATGAAAATTACAGACCCCTCTCCTGTGACACTAAAATATGAATCTAATCATGTCCACCTGCAGCTGACCTGGTTCTCTAACACTGAAGGCAACATTTTTTACAGATTCAACGCTCATAATAACCTCCTCCTCTCACCTCATGAGAGCATTCTCTCTCCTCTCATTTGTCAGCCTTAACGAGTAACCTCTTCAGATGCAGGTATGCTCATAGCTTGCTTCATTTCTGTATGACATAAAGATAAAATTAAACAGCATGCAATTACACAAGGAGTCTGGTATACAAACTATAAAAGTATCTTGTTTACAGAAGGCAATTTATCAATGCAGACTGTGACCTGATTTGACCCCAGGAGCCATCAGCAGTAAATATATAGAGAGAGAGAGAGCGGGAGAAGTGCAGACACACAGAGACACTCAAGGACGTACAAAGATAGACAGCAGACACATTTTAACTGGCACAAAGGCTACAGTTCCTTTATTAGAGCGTGTAGGTATAATTTAGGTTCCCTGCTCTGTGGCTCCAGGCGGACCATAAAGAGCTGTAATCAATAATCCATACCTGTGTCATGAATGATTCACATCCATGAACACTGGAGCGCACAAATCCCTGCTGCACACTGAGACTTGCAAATGCATCAATGCGTGTGTCCGTGTTCTGGAAAGAGGCTTACTGTTTCCCTTTAAAGCAGTGCAGTCATGACCAATAGGGTTGAGAATGGAGGATTAATCTGTCACAAAGTTTTTTTTATAAGGGTAATGTTATAAAGAGTGATCGGATTACAAAATCTCGCTTTGCCTTCGGTTTCATGCATTCACAGCGTACAGAAAGTCCAAATGGCACCTGAACTGTATCCTAAACTTAAACCAGTTGTCAGATCTGAGCACCACCAGTGCAGATCTTGCTCAGGAATGGCAGCAGGCAGGTGTGAGTATTATCACTTTTTCTTTCTTTTACACAAATCGGGAGTTGTTTTTACCTTCTTTTCGTCAGCAAAAAAGAAGGTAAAAACAACTCCTGATTTGTGTAAAAGAAAGAAAAAGTAATAATAGTTAGAAAGACACATGAACGCTCAAAAGAGGTGTGAGTATGTTTGATTCTGCACACACAGTGACGAGAAGACTGGCCTGGTGTCAAGAAGAACAGCAAACAAGCCACTTCTCTGATATTCTGCTAAAGGCCCAGAGATGGGCTGTTCAGGTCTGGTGGAAAGTCATTTTATCTAATTAATCTCTTTTCTCAGGGTTTTGGCTGACTCACTCACAGTTAAGCCTTAAAGAACAAACATGAAAAAAAAAGTACCTAAATATCATCTGAGAGGAACTCCTTTCAACCACCATACATAAATGGTGATGAATAATGCTGTTTCCATCATGATGGAGAACTGTACCAAAATGCTGAAGTAATAACTAGGTTGCTCGGGAAGGAAAACACCAGCATTTCAGGCCCATGTCCAGGAAACTCTTCAGACATTAATACCATCAAGATTTTGTGACCAATATTGCAAATGTGAACTAAAATAAAATCAATGCAATTATCTCTAAACACCTTTTGATAACTACACAATGCAACACTTGCATTCATCAACTTTGTAACTATTAAAATGGATTTTGACTGAATATATAAAAATATAGGCATCCTTGGTGTGAACTGGAAAAAACATGGAATTACCAGGGCTCCACCAAAACCTAATATGACAAAATGTTTTAATTTGCATGAATAATAATTTGTTTTGTTTTCCTCCTGCTCATTCTTCTCAACTTTGGTCATCTGTAGTAAAAGTCTCCCCTCTCTTATCAGATCTCCCAGATGATCACCGAGGCCTCAAGAGAAGGAGTGAGTGAAGCTGCCCTGAACCGCTACAACACACACTCCCCTGCACACTCCAATTCACCGTCACACACCAGCTCTGCCTGCAACACTTCAGCTGTAACCACCGCAGCGCCGACCCCCACCTCTGCTGCTGCCTCCTTCTTTGCCAGGTAAGATACCTTTTACTCCCTAACACCTCTGACTCCTTAAACACGCTCCACACAGTGTCTGGTTCCTACATTGAGTTGTTTTTCCTTCAGCGATTAGTTTAATATCTTGAAATAGAACTCTAGAATGACAAAAAATAAGAAATTAAGTGTACAGGTTATTGCAAAACTCAATTAAATCCCATGATTACTACTTTTAAAAGGTTTAGGGGTCTGCGAACTTTACAAACCAAAGAGACATTTTTCCCCTCAGTCCACCTTAATTAAAGTAGTTTAGAGCCACAACTGTTACAGAACCTTCATAAAAAGACAGTTTAGCACTTTTGATAAATATTTACAGAAGAGGACTAAAGCGACTGAAAAAGTGTTTTTTTTTTTTATTTCTCAGATTTCTGAGAATAACGAGAGAATTATGAGAAAAAATTCAGCATTTAGAGAGAAAAGTCGGGATCTACTATTGCTGTACTAGTTACAATGACAATAAAGATGACCCATTCTATTTTATTCTATTCTATTAAAGATTTGTTTCCATTTTTTGTAAAATCCCATTTTGTTTCCAATTTTTGTTTAAATAAACAAAAACGTTGCAAAAAGAATATGGATTTATTTTTTCTTTATAGGATGTTGACATTTGTGGAAAACACATTTTTACTATTATTCTGTTGGGGAAATTCAATGCAGTTGTTCCATGAAAAACATGAAAATATGTTTAAACCTGAATGTTTTTCCATATCCATATTTAAACAGGAGTTGTTTTTTTTATCAGTTGGAGCTAAAGTTATTAAGAGCCTTTTCTGGGGGGTCTAATGTTGCTTCTACACTAGCATCGGCTCTACTCCTCCTAGATAGGGTAGGGAGTGTTCACATATGCATAGCCTGGATTTTTTTCGTGCGCAACCAGTCGTTTTTTCAGCCCTCTTCCCAAGGCAGTCTGCTTCGGGCTGAACTGGTCCAACACACCCACTGCCGACTGATTGGCCGGCTCAAATTCATGCCTACCATTAGGGGGAGCCTCCGGTTGATGGATAGAATCAGCCAGCGGGGGCTTCCTGCATGCACGATTCATTATCATTCTGGATACTGTGGCGTTAACAAGACTCTGATTGAAGCCGTTTTTTTCTCTGTCTCTTTCTGAGGAGTACACACACACACACACACACACACACACACACACACACACACGCACACACACACACACACACAGCGCTGCCAGGCTTGAGCTGCGCCAGGCCAGCAGAGCAGGATGCATTATCAGAGTCAGAGTCTCCAAAAGCAACACTACTCACAGCTTTGTTTAATTTAAGGGAGACCCCGCAGACTTCTCTGTTCTCTTTAGCCCCGCCCACGTGCTCAGAGATGCACTCATGACATCACTGATGTCTTCGCACCAATTCTGGAGACCACCCATGTGCTCAGTCACGTCCACATTCCTAAGGCTGTGTGGAAGGATGTGAGTAAGCAACCCAGCTACCCAGACCGGACTGGACCAGACTGGGCTGGGCCGTATCTGGAAGCGCCATCAAGGGCCACTTGTAGCTCCAGAGCTGCAGGTTGCAGACCCTGGTTTAGTAGCATATCCTCACAGATAAAATGGTAATTTCATTTACTGTAATCATGACGTTTAGCGCTCCTAAAACGTCTCATTTTTACAGCTCTGGTAGGAAATTTCTCAATTAGTCAGATAGAGACAAAAGAACAAACTGACAAACGTTCACATTTGAAGATAAAGTTAGTGAGAAGATTGGTGCACTTGTGTATAAATCAGCTCTCCCCTCATCAGTCGTGTGTGTAATCCAATCTGGAGAAATGCAGAGCGGCACAACGTAAATAAGACACGGATAATATGGGTGCATTATTGATGAAAAAACATGGCAAGCTGAAAATGAATGAGTGAATTATTCATGGGTGACACCAGAGTCTGAGCGTGTCACAGTGTCTGAATGATCGCTGAGATGTCGACTCTAATGAGCTGCTTTAAATCACGTTTTAAATGATACTGATGCCTTTTCTCCTCACTCTCACACCTCTTCTCCGCTCATCTGCAGATAATTAAATGTGTGTGTGGGACTGATATATACACACTGCGCTTCTGAGGGGAAGACACATGGCTGTCTGTCTTTCTAAACTCTCACATGCAGCCCATAAATCACATGACAGCACGAGCAGACCCATGCATGAACCCCTGAACTGTCAGGTATCAAGGCTGTTTGACACCAACACACACACTCACACACACATCTGTTTGACGTTTCAAATATACAACCAGCTGTCTTAAACCCGGATGGTTTAAAGGTGTTCGTGTGGGTTTGTGTCACAGATTGCTTCAGACTCTTTCTCCAGTTTTATAGTGAATACGGACTCCAGGTGGAAAGTGTAGAAATAAAAAAGCAGGTTGGGGAAGTCTGTATTTGTAATAATATTAGTGTCAGTCTGCAGAAGATGATGTGTTGGGTTGTGCTCACAGGGAGGCAGATACCAACACGCCTACAAACGTAGTTTTTGATGAGTTTGGCTTCTTTTCACTCAAAGAAAACTGAAACAAAAATGTGTAACTACAAACCACATGAGGGACCATTGCCCTTAGTGCAATAGCCGTGTTCACATCTGCAAAAAAAACTGAATGAGATTTGCCTAAACTAAATGCAGCAGATGTGAAAATGGTCTAACATAATTAGCATCAGCTGAAGTGTCACTAAAATCGTTATGACCCCTCCTCAATCCTACAGTAAATAGAAAAGAAAATAGATGGTTTAAACCATTTTTTCACTAATCAGTTCTGTCATTTCAGTGCCTTCACACACTCTCACCTCCAATTTCCCACACTGAAAATCAAACACTCCCCCCCATCCACCAGAGATCGTCCTACTCCGAAAGCCCCCCTCCACCTGGATTTTAGCAAAAGATGGCAGCCCTGTGTCTGACTCAGTAGTGTATTTTAAAGGGGACAAACTGTGCTTTTGTGCTGCCATGTGGGTCTCAACTACTACTATAACACTCCAAATGTGAAAAAACCCATCCATCTATTTTCTGTCAGTGTTTGGTTTTAGGAATTTTGTGGTTAAAACAAGTTTTTATCAAAAAGTCCCCATTTGTGTTGTCACAATAACCAGCAGCTCTACTCCAAGCCCCTCCCAGATATCTGAGCTCTTCACCTCATAGCAGCCAATCAGGAGATGTGTGGGCGTGGCCAGAAACAGCTTATTTTCTTAACGTGACAGAGCCCTGAAATGGCTCATTCTGGAAGGTACTTACACCGTCAAGAAAAACAACGAGATCGCTTATTGTGAGAAGGATTTCGTGCTAAGAACATAATGAACATGATTTGCCATAGAACATGTTTAAAAGTTATTGACTCAGCAAATAAGAATCTGTCCCACTTTCATCCTCACTGAACCTGAATCAATCTCTATTTCTTGTCATTTCTCACAATCTAGTATTTTAATCAATTGCATGCACACGGTTTACCAAACCATACGCACAGATCTAATAAACGGCAGCAATAGATTTCCTATATTTTTATTTCCACACCTGATACTTGTCAGACTTTGTGACTGCTTTGGTTGCTGTTAAAAGCTCATGCACATGTTAGACTTTACATTTA
>SSNS01000051.1:4318-55688 GCA_006937985.1 Aphyosemion australe | reverse complement strand
TGTTTTCTCTGTAGGAATATACTGTACTTAAGAAAATGCATGCATGTTCAGTCACATTTTTATAGGAGTAACTTGTTTTAACCCAAACAGCATTTGCAGAAGTGTCCATAATGTATTGAAACATTTGCAAAGGTTCTCAGTTTCCTCACAAAAGGGAAGGAACTCGCTCTTGAACATGTTAAAAAAACTTAAAGTTAAACGTTCTCTCAAAATAGAAGCAGTCATTAGTTGCATTTTGCACCTGTCTCAAATTTTGCCCAACCGCTTGTTAATTTAGTTTCTGTGAGTTCAAAAGTGAAAGAAATAAGAGAAAACTCTGAGAGGGGTTAGCGTCCAAATTGCTAATAAAATTAGGGTAAATTGTGAATTAATTGAGACAAAAAGAAAACACTTTGTGACCAAATTACAACAAGAAAATGTGCACAACTGTTGTATTTCGTTTGCAGTCACATCACAAGCGTCGCACAACACAGACATGTATAAGATTTGTTGCAAAGGTACGTTTTAAGAACCAAATTCTAATTGAAATGTTGCATTATTTCTGATTCTCTAACTAGTCACCAACAGTCTCAGCCCAGTGAGATCCAGGCTTTAGAGTTTGTGTATTTGATGCAGCCATGCGGTGTTTGGGTAAATCCTACGTGGGTCTCGGTCTTTACTCTCAGACGTGAACTGCATACAATCACTTTGTTACAAAGAAACAATCTCCCTTTTGTTCACAGTCTGCACGCAGTTAAATCCTCCTGTCCACCACAAGTCCCCTCACCTGATCCCAGCCCTCCATCTACCTCATCCACCTTCTCCTGTTCTCATTAAATCACATTTGCTCTTCTCTTTCCTTCCTTTCTCTCCTTCTTCTTTTCTATTGTTCTCCTCTCTCTAACCCACAACTTCTCCATTTCCACGCTGACCTTTCCTTTACCTCCACTAATGCACATCTGAGTAATATCTTTCATTAGTACCGATCTGTCTGTGAATATGTCACACTTGCACCGCAGCTCTACATCTTCCTCGTGCTGCAGTGGCCCTCTGGGGAGGCTGGAAAAGAGACTTGCAGTGGTGTGTGCATGCGGTAACACAATGGGGGGAGGGAGTCTCTATCAGTGTAGGAATTTTTTAACGGCATGCTCCAAGGATTGGATCTTTGGGGATTTGACTGGCTATGTGTGTGCATGTAAGTGTGTGGCAGTAGGCGGCTGAGTAAATGAGTAGGTCCCACGTGAATAGGTGAATTGGGAAGTCGTTATTTTGGATGATGGATGTCAGCGAGACCGCTGTCTCTTTTTCTGCTCCTGTTTACCTCTTTCTGCTCTTTAACATGAAGTGGTTTTAAAAAAATATTAAAGGGGCATCAAGTAGCCACCCATCTGAATGATGGACTGATAACTAAAGCATTGAAACAGATCACCATCTCACATCACAGTGTTATTTTTCTTTATTTCATCCATTTTGCAGCTTGCATGCATTTATTTCCCACCTTCTGTTTAAAACACTGGAACAAAGGCTGCAGTGCTGCTACTTTAACAAGTCCTTCTGGTAAATAAATGATGAGCACCATAACAAGTATACTGTATGATCATACTTTGACTAAAGAAGTACACACGTTGACTACATGTGCACGCTGTAATGTCAGTAAAGCCAGTCTTTCTGACCTAAGACAACACACACACACTTCCATGCAGCTAACATCCCTCTCTGTCTCCTCTCGTATCTCCCTTCACTGATGGTCTGCTAAACCGAACGTAATTAACCACTGAACCAACAACACTGGCCAGGGACACCAGCCATAAATCAGCTCCACGTGTGGATTTGAAGTGAAGGGGTTCGTATTTGTGTGAAAGGAGAAAGACAACAACGCAGCATCTTGTTACCAGCTGAGCTATTGGTGACCTGTGATGCTTTCTAACAAGAGGAAGACACTTGAAGTGTTGGCGGGAGAGAAGAGGCAGTGGGGGCTGAGTGAGGGAATCAATACAGCTGAGGAAAGCTGAGTGGATCATGAGTTGGATGAGTGGATATGGAGAGCAGACAGAACCAAAAGAAGACGGGATAAGGTGGAGGATATTGAGAGAGATGACTTCTGTAAAATTAAAAAATGTTTTAAAAAAGAGAGTGGATGAAAAGAGAATGATAAAGAGAAAGGCTGAAGAACAGATAGAGTGATTTACTGATGCAAAATAAGTAAAGCTCACTTTAGGATTAGATTTGAATAAATCAAGTCACCTAGTCAAATGTATAAACACTAAAATGAAAGACCTCGTTCAGCAACAAGCCTTTCAAATCTGATTTGTAGAAAAAGTCAAATGTCCAGAACAACTAGCAATAAACCCAAGCAGACACTTTATTTGTTGATGAAACTGCAGTATGTGGTGGTATGTTACTGAGTTGCACATGACAACTTTCCATGACTCCAACCATTTTAACCAATTAGACACATACCCTGGCACCCCCAAGGGGTGGCTGAGGGGGCCATGGCCACCCCTGGAAAATTATTGGCCACCCCACTGGCCCCCCTGGGGAAACCACCCTCTACCCCCCTTAATAAATCACATTTATGTTCACAAAAAGCATGCAGTCATCGTCTTTAATCAAGACATAAACCTTAAAGCCAATACATACATTTATTTTAATAAAATTATAATAAATAATTTATTTAATAAATCATAATTAAAGTATGTATGTCGCTGAGGCTCACTATTAAAAAAAAGGTATAAATCACAATACCTTTTGAGGATGTTTCTGTTGAAATAGCAACAGGCAAATTAAATTGGTTAAAAAAATGTAAAACAATTAAATTTGAAACAATAACTGAAATAAGTTTTTTTTTTTTCAGAAAATTTGTGTTTCTCAAATTTGATGTAAATGCGTCGGATGCATAGGCCTTTTGTTTTAAATGAAAAAGAATGAAGGAGCAATGCACAGCTACAGGCTTAACTCTCTCACAGTTTCCACAGGGAAGAATTTGGTGTGACACCCCGAAATGTTCACTAACCCCATCTGGCCCCCCTATGAAAAAATTCTTGGGTCACCACTGGACACACGGATCCAGATCTTAATCTCTTAATCTTGACCCAGAGCAAGACTAGGCCTACTGTAAGAATCCTTAAATATCTTACACTGGGTCCAGATTGACTTGCTGCTGTCTTGATCTAGACCAGACTGCAGACTTTGAGGATCACTGACATACAATAATAAAAATATGTTATTGTCTTGTAGTGGTGAACAAAGTAGCAGGAGTTGCCAACAACAGAGTTACAGCGTATGCATCCATCATTGTCATGTGGCATCCTGCAACCAGCCGCAGTGCTGCAGCAGCCTCTTATTTCAGTGATAACAAAGAAATCCCATAAATAAAATAAATCATATTGATTACATTTATTTCAGCTGCTTTCTCATCTTGTGAATACATTAATCAATGCCGTTATTTTTATTAAAATGTAGAGAAAATTTCTGCACCTGTCAAATGGTTTTATTATTTATTTTTTATGTTGAATAAGTGGGCTTTCAACCACCAGCATAATAAGAAAACCTGTAATTTCCTTTGATCGCATTTCTCATACGTAAGCTTAGCCAGCACACAGTGAAAAACCAATTAGTGTTCTTCTCATGGAGGTTTGTTTCACGCAGCGTGCACACACACACACACACACACAGACAGAGAGAGAGAGAGATTCACACAAATCTCCTTGGAGAACCGGTCAAATGGTGAAACGCTTCATCGTTCTACGGGTCACTTGATCCACATCTCTCTTCCTCTCTCTCTCTTTCCCTGCTCCTCTCCTCCCTCCCTCACCGATCCTGCGCCTCAATTTCATTTCTACAACTTGCTGCAGTTAATTGAAAGCCAATGGTGTGAGAATATGGCTTTTTGACAAAGCGTGCATCAGGGTGCAAGGTCTCTCACTCATCCTTCCTCTCTTTTTTGTTGTAATCATTGAAATACATGTGAGAATTAAAGTTGAGCAGAGCAGGAAGCGCCGGTGCTGCTGCTTTTATTGGATCAAATTGTTAATATGTCTCTTGTATGTTAAAGTGGCTTCTTGAATCATAGAGAATTAGGTCCAGTGACAGCAAACCTGATAGCAGATTCATGTGCATTTACTGTAATTTCCTTTCCACCTTGTTTCTGCTTTTCCACTCAGCTGTGATTATTTTACAGAGACAGACATTGATATGATTTAATACACAGTAACAGAGTTAAAATATCCTCACACACAGGCTGTGCTGGCTGATAAAACGGTGTTTGACTGATGGCAACACCCAAGTAGAATCAAATTACAGATCATTTAACTGCACCACCATAGCTCCCAATAAACTCCAGCACATATACACGATTTATCGAAGAAGAAAAAAACACTAAAACACATTTGAGCAAAATAACATAACAGGAAACAAATATTAGGCTTGATATTAACTGTTCCTGTATATGATTTGATGTAATGACCTTGTGTCTATACAACTGTGGTCAAGAATGTAGAGAATGACACAAATGATGATTTTGACAAAGTTTGCTACTTCAGTTTTGTTAGGTATTTTTTGTAAGGTGTTTCCATGGTTACTGAGGTATAATTACAAGCATTTTAATGGCTTTGATTGACAATGTCATGAGGTTTGTGCAAACAGTAGTGTTGGTCCTTTTTTCTCAAGACCTCTGCCGTTAGCACTGATTTGCAACCAACCAACTAACTAACTTGTGGTCCAAATCTTGACTTATGGCAGCCATTTTTAGAGTTTTCGTGAATTAGAGGATTTACGTTTTTACGTCACCTCTTGAGGATTGACAACAAGAGAAGTGGCTTTTTAACTGTCCTTGTTGACACCAGGCTATCCTCCAAAAGGTCTTCTCCTCACTGTGTGCAGATGCACTCTGACCTGTCTGCTGTCATTCCTGAGCAAGCTGTGCACTGGTGGTGGCCTGATCCCACAGCTGGATCAACATTAAAAGATGGTCATGGTGGTTTGTGGACTTTCTTGTTCATCCTGAAACCTTCTTTACAAATCCAGTGGAATTTTGGTGATTGAGTTTATTTTTATGGCAAAGAAGGACTTTGTATGTCCATCTCTGAATAACATCCTGAAGTTTCTGCCAATTACCACTGGATGAGGCAGCAAGCTTTGTGATTCAAAAACCTTTACCCACAGCTCCACATTTACCACCATCTCTCCTGTCCATACATCTCCTGCATATAAAGGAAAAAACCGTTAATACTTTTTTTTCTTCTTTTCTCAGAGCTGCCCAAAAGCTGAACTTGGCATCCAAGAAGAAGAAGCAGAAGACTGTGACTGTCTCAGCTCCAGTTACATCTTCACCTTTGTCATGTGACCCGCCTCTCTTCCCGACAAATTTCAGCTCTGCCTTGTTGAAGTCGCCTCCACCTGCTCCACCTTGTCTTCTCCGTGCAGCCAATAAGATCAAAGATAATCCTGGACTTGGAAAGGTAACTGGAAGTTTTTGAAATATAGTCTACTATCGCTGTGCTTTTATGTAGATCCCTTTAAGATCAGCAATTGTCTCTAGAAAATAGACATGTCTGGAATAGTACTCTGCTAAATATACTGCTCAAAGGCACATGTGGGAAACGTGGACTTTCATGATTGTTACAATGGACCAGTATCGAGGTGGATGGATTCTGGTTGTGTTGAAGGCACCATAAAAATTCACCCTTAGAGGGATGAAAAAATACCAGAACGTTTTAGAAGCAAACATCACACATCTACTGAAAGGAGTTTCTGCAAAAGGATAGAGATCATAAACCTGCATCAAAACCCCACAGATTCATGAGCCCAGATGGGTTTTTTCTGCTCTTCAGAGCTGCAAATTGTAAACCTGTAGGTAAAACTCAGAAAAGCAGCTTATGCGAGACGAGGAGAGAGTCTCGCAGAACTAAAAGCCTTCAGAAGAAAGAAGAAGTGGGGAAAATGCTCTCCTGGATTTACAAGCAGTGCTGCTTGTTAAAGGTGGCGTTACTGTGACCATTAACATTCAGAGCTCTAGCTGTGAGGGTTATGGTTTTGTAAAAGATTTCATTGGGACGTCTTGTTCATAACGTTACAGAAATTAAAAATATTAAATTAGTCTTTTGGGAAAAGGGCTGGAAAATAAGCTCACAGCATTGCCAACATTTTTAAATTCCTGTCCCGATTGAGGATTTTGGTAGCCTGGCAAGTCATCCTACATATGTGAATATAGTCTAGCGATAACCCATAGGGAATGGTAAATGGCCTGTATTTGTATAGCGCCTTCTTAGGGTTCTACAACCCCCCAAGGCGCTTCACAACACAATCAGTCATCCACCCATTCACACGCTGGTGGGGATGAGCTACAACGTAGCTACAGCTGCCCTGGGGCGCACTGACAGAGGCGAGGCTGCCGAGCACTGGCGCCACCAGTCCCTCCGACCACCACCAGCAGGCAAGGCGGGTTAAGTGTCTTGCCCAAGGACACACAGCAGCATTCTCTGGCCGGTGCCGGGATCGAACCTGCAACCTTTCGATTACTGGACAACCCGCTCTACCTCCTGAGCTACTGCTGCCACTAGGGAAGGTTCAGTTGAGGGGCAGGATCTATGGTTGTCTTTCAAACTGTCTCTGCATGCTATTGGTCAATGAACAATGTGACGTACTCACCGCTATAGATGTCAGTCAACGGAGCTTGTGTCTAAAAAAAGGACCTCTATCTTCCCCTGACTCAAAGAAAAGCCTAAGTCTAAATAGTCCAAAGTTGATGCCAAAGTCGTTTCAAATGAGCGTCGCCATCTTTGTTCTTCCACTCCGTCGCATCATCCCGCCCACCAAACCAATAGAGTGCTGTGATTGGCCCACCAAACTGATAGTGAGCTGTGATTGGCCCACCAAACCAATAGAGTGCTGTGATTGGCCCACCAAACTGATAGTGAGCTGTGATTGGCCCACCAAACTGATAGTGAGCTGTGATTGGCACACCACCAGACTGGTCAGGGCAGCGGACGTTCCAATGGAGTGAGGCTAGACTCACATGCAGAGCAAAATCCTTTTGCTGCTACTGTCTGTCTAGATGGCTAGGATTTTGTGTCATTTTCATGTAAAAATACAAACAAAAAAAGTTTTTCTATTGTCATTTTCACTATGAAATATGCTCCAGAAAAAATAAACATCTAATAATTATTATAGGCTGTTATATTATCATTTTATGAAATTACATCTTGTGATTCCTGTACATTAATCCACAAAAATACCATGTTTTTGATTCCTGTAGAAGAGCACTAGATTTATTTTATTTAAAACAAATTCTGGAGTCATGTTATTGTAATTTAAAACACTAAATAGTAAAAATATTAGATGGTATTCGTGCTCAAATGGAAACGGCCAATATTCTGCATGATTGATTTAATTAAGAATCAATCAATCTAAATGTTTTTTTCCCTTTTTGGTCTGTGAATGCACCATTCCAAGCAGAAATACAAAAGAAATCTGACATTTCTCCCGCTCCATAAACTCACCACTGCTAAACTCTAATCCATACTATAACAGATGACGAACTTTTCACTTCTAGGATTATAATTTTCAAGTTAATCAAACATAAAAATCTAAATCAGCCAAAATTGGTATCGGCAGGTCAGAGCTGTGCAAAAATCAGAAATCTGTGTTGGCGTTGAAAAACCAAAATCTGTGCACTCCTAAATCTGATGATTAGTGTCTTATTAATTACAATGACACTGAGATAAAATAATAATAATCATAGTACAAAGATGTGCATTTATATGAACTTTTGATCATCAATAAATTAATCTACAGTGATGGAATTTCTTAAAGTTGGAATGTGTTGAGATATTGAGCTGTAGTATTTTATCATGACCTTCAGCAGTGTGTGTGTGTGTGTGTGTGCCTGTCTCACCCTGTTGTACCATACCAAAATCTAACCTAATGGTTACCACGGCAACAGATTTCAGGCTGACAAAAGTCATCTGTCACCATTGCCAGAGGTTGATGAAACACACGTGTGTGTTGTGGATGCAAAGGGGAGCAGGCACACACTCGGCTCTGGAGTGTGTGCAATATTGATCGTCCATGTAATGAGTTTTTAGTGTCCCCTCCTCCACAGTTTGACTCAGAGCCTCTCTGACTTTGTGTGTCCTCACAGCTGGAAAACGAATGAGTGTGGGATACAAAAACAAACCCTGAAAAAGTTTCTATTACCAGAACACAGAGAAAATAAGCCTTTCTGTGTATTGATTATTTTCCGTGAGCTACAACCATTTAGGAACTCAGTCAGATAATATGTGCATCCCATTCATGCTAACAAAAATCTGTTCTCCTCCCAGTTCATCTGTAATGAAATCTTTCTCAGTGAAATTAATCCAGGCTGACAAAAACATTTAGTTCAAAATAATAGTGTAATCATTATTCCGAATACATTTAGAAAATTCAAAAGGTAATTGTTTAATTTCTTTTAATTTTCCTTTTTATTTACTATTTGTTTATATCAAAGCTTTATGCCCCAAAAATACTTGCTATTTTGACCAAAAGGCACAGAATAAGTTAAATAAATGTTGTGTTTACTTTCATATCACTTTCCAGATCACAGAAGAATTAAAAGTTTTATTTTTAGTTCTGTGTGGTTTTTTTGCTAGTTTTCCAAATTCTCCTCTCTGAGTTTCTGTCTCTGTAGCTCCATATGGACATGACAGATGTCCTCTCAGTTGTCAAGGAGACAGATTCAAGCATTCACACACAAATGATGCTGTCAGCGACTCATGAGCAGAAACCAAATCAACACCAGACACATATTAACCTCTAAACACACACACACACACACACACACACACACACACACACACACACACACACACACACACACACACACACACACACACACACACACAGCTCTTGTTGCATCCTTTCCTAAACTTAATCCCAATCTCATATTAAATGCCTTGAGTCCTATAGTGATGGTGCGTTCAGGAGCAGCTATGAGAACAGTTTTTTAAACTAACATGTGGGTGTCTCACAGCTGTTTTTCTGTGACTCTTTATGTGAAATGAGTTTTATTGACTGGAAAGATTGGGAGGAAGGAAAGAATGTGGAAGGACGAAAAGAATGGGAAGGAAGGAGCAAGAGAAAGAAGAAGGGAGGGAGAGGAAGGAACAATCAAATGAGGAAAGGAAATAAAACATGAGGAAAAACATGAAGGAAAGAAAGAAGGAATAAGGAAAGAAGGAAGGATTCAAAAAGTAGGAAAGGAAAAGGAGAAGAAAGGATGGAGGGAAGCAGTGGGGGAAGGAGGGAAAGAGAATGGAGACCTAGGTAAGGGAGGAAGGAAAATAAGGAAGGAGAGAATAAAAAAGAGCGAGGGAGGAAGTTATAAAGGATGGAGGGAACAAGGGAATCAAAGGAACAGAGGAGCAATGGAGGAAGTAAAGGAAGGAAGGTAGGAGAAAGAGAGAAGGAAACATGGAAGGTTAAAATGAAGTAAGAAAGGAAGAAGAGAGGGAATAAAAGAAGAAAATAGGGAATGAAAGAGAAGAAAGGAAAGAAAGAAAAAGAGATGGAAGGAATGGAAGAAATGAAGAGTTTGATGCTCAGTCTGCAAAAAGAAAACATGATAAATGCTGTTTTAAAGGGATAGATCCGATCTTTTTAAGACGTTTTCTGTGGGATAGTCATGAACAGTTAATATCTCACCTGCTTTAGATAGCTGTTTGAACAGCCTCAGGTCAGAGAAACACAGATTCCTTCTGCCAAGACAGTTAAAAGTGAATTTTGTCATCAACTCCGATCTCAAAAATGATAAAGCATTTCATCAGCTTCCCATTACAGAATTATTCCAGCATAAAGATAAGATTCTGACAGGATGTGTTGCAGCTCTTCCGTTAAATAAATGACTACAGAATGTAATGTAATGTGCAATTTGTGAGATTTCATTAGAATAAACTGAGATTAAGTTTTTGAGATTAAATGATTTGTATGTCTTTTTGGAACCCCATTGTGACTAACTCAGTATTTATGTCTGGTCAGAATTAAACTGTTTCTCTAAACGGAGGTCATTCAGAGAGCCATCTACTACAGTTAATTTATTTATTATTAACAACCGATTCATAAACCCCACAATAAAACATCCAAACTATTCCTTTAAGCAGCATACTTTATAAATAAACCATTTTTAGCTTCATGAAAAAACACATTCCATAGTTTCCTGCATCAATTTCTTATAAACATTTGGTAAATGTGGATGAGGGGACTAACTGAACTAATGCATACCGAGCACTGAGGACTAAACTAATCTGCTTTATTATTTGAATAATTGTTGAAAATATTCTGAATATGTAATAAAACTGAGGGAAAACTATTTTAATCATAGAGCATAACATGCTTTTATTGTGAAATCTATTATGTCAATTCAAGTACACATGCTGTCCAACATACATGCACACATAAGTTCATGCAGACATATAAGGAGAAAATGGCTGAAGCGACATTTCTTCAGTAAAAATGTCATCTACAGAGGGGGTCTGCCCCCCACTGAACACACACACACACACACAGGCTCACAATTTCATGGGATTACCATGTACAAGGAAAACTGTCAAGGAAGCAGCAAAGCTCCAGTGGAAGTGTGTGTGATACCTCCAGCAGAATGCATAAGATGAGTCTGTAAATGTAATGGAGAGTTAGTTTTCTCTCTGATGTTAATGTGGCAGAAAACAGATGAAGACATTACATCCAAAGCCAGGGGAAATCAGCCGGCACAGGTCAGATGTGTGAGAGGATAGAGGGGGCGGGGCTGTTTGTTTTTACTATTACGAGTCTCTGAATCTGTCTTGTAACTCAAACACTCCTTTTATTTCTGCACACGTTGCTCCTCTACATATCGTCAGTAAGCTTCATCTCCCTTTAATCAGATCAGCCTGTTGGGAGTCTTCATCTCAGGCCACTAGCTGCAGGAGGAGATGCGTATCGGTGGAGAAAATTAAACGCTGTATGTATTTGCACTCAGGAAACCATCTGTTAGAGTTATACAGATTTAAAGCAAACACTGCTTATTGGAATTGATCAGATTATTAAAAAAAACAAATTCATCCTAAGGCTATTTAAGATTTACATTTATTTCTGTGTATACATCTCTAAATTTACTTCAATGATATGTCATTCCGCAGTGAATTATTTTTTTCTATATTATTCAACTGAAATAATGTATTAATAAGCAGCTAATTGGCTTTTTAAATTCTTGTCATGGTGTTTTATTACATTTTTATTATGGTGTGTGCAGATTTGCACTCTTAACGCCCATCTTTGCCCATGCTGGCAGCATTCACAGCCCCTGAGCATCTCACAGACTCCTCCAGGTGTGAAACACATGAACATGTCACGATTTGGCCCCAGGGCTTACACATCCTTCTTTAAGCTGTCACTTCATTTGCAGTTCTCTGTCATACCTGATGTACATGCAGTTCAACTCATCTGGAGACGGATGGGGAATTTTCTAAGGAAAGCTACAGCGGCTGAGAGAGGAAGCTTTCTTTTGCCTTTTTGTCTCCAGTCTCCTTTATCTACGACTGATCTCTTATCTAAAGGATGTATAAATCTTATCTGTGCTTCCTTCTCTTTTATCTCCACCTCTATTCTCTACTCTGTGTCTGACTGACATAGAAGGAGCTTTTTTTCCTGCCCTCTTTCATCTCAGCAGGCTGGATTTTGCACACGTGCACACGCACAGATTGCGACTTGACCTTGGGGGAAAATGATACCATGACAGCTAATCAATTTTTAATAGCAGCTACGATTCTTCTCCAGCCACAAGCTGTGTGTCAGTGTCAGCGATGAGCGTGTGTGAGTGCATATTGCACGGGTATGCATGTGTCCTGATGCCCAACTGAATGTGTGTGTGTGTGTGTTGTATCCAAATGAGTAGGTCTGTTATGGTGGTCCTGTACAGTAGGCACTTTGTTCCACCTCATCACTGAAATATTAATGCGGTCAGTGTTGGCAGACCTGAAGGATATGAGGAACACACACATGAGAGAGAGAGAGAGAGAGAGAGAGAGAGAGAGAGAGAGAGAGAGAGAGAGAGAGAGAGAGAGAGAGAGAGAGAGAGAGAGAGACCATGTTTGAAAAGATGCTTTTGTTTGCAGTTGTATGCATCAAAGTAAACAAAACAAGGATTACTTGCAATTGATAAGACTTTTGGGTCAGGTAAATCCACCTTAATCATGATGGATCTGCTTCAGTCAACAAATTCCCATTGTGCAATAAGTTAGGACGTCCTACAGACATGTTCTGGACCGACAGACCCGATATGGACATGATCTGTACATCCATGCCACGTTGACTGTTGGGAGGGTTGTTTCTTGGCTTAGTTTTACTGATTACAAAAACAACCCAAACAGTCACATGAAAAACAGAAGTGAGGGAAAAATTTAAAGCTGGTCAGTTTCATTCAAAAGATCTCAACCTAACATTATATGTGAGACGGGTGGTCTCATCCTTCCAAGCTTGGGTCCTCTACCAGAGGCCTGGGAGCTTGAGGGTTCTTCAGTATCTTAGCTGTTCCTAGAACTGCACTTTTCTGGACTGAGATGTCTGATGTTTTTCCTGGGATCTGCTTGGGGGTCACTGCCCCGAGTGCCCCGATGACCACGGGCACCACCGATGTCTTCACTCTCCAGGCTTTCTCAAGTTCTTCTTTGAGGCCCTGGTACTCCTCTAGTTTCTTGTGTTCCTTTTTCCTGATGTTGCCATCACTTGGTATTGCTACGTCAACCACGACTGTTCTCTGTTGTTTGTCCACCACCACAATGACCGGTTGGTTCGCCATCACCATTTTGTCGGTCTGGATCTGAAAGTCCCACAGGATCTTGTGGGGACCCCCAATTTTGGAACCCTTGCTGTACACTATGCCAGCCACTTGGTTGTGGCGTTTCATGTCTGCTTTCCCTTCAAGCATCTTACACCTTGCAGGTATGTGGTGGATCGTCTCAGGGGCCTCTCTGCGTAGCCTACACCTTGGGTCTTGTCTGGTGTGGTAGATGTTGGCCTCTGTTGCTCTGGTGTTCAGGGCCTGTTCCTGTGCAGCCATGATGAGTGCCTCTGTGCTGTCCTTCAGACCAGCTCTTTCTAGCCATTGGTAGGATTTCTTGATATCAGCCACTTCAGTTATCTGTTGGTGGTACATCCCATGTAGGGGTTGGTCCTCCCATGATGGTATTTCCAGCACCTCCTCCTCCATTTGCCATTTTCTAAGACATTCACTGAGCACGTCATCTATTGGGGCCTTGTCCTTGATGTACTTATGGATCTTGGATGTTTCATCCTGGACAGGCTCTCACACTCACTAGTCCTCAGTATCCTTCCTTACGGCTAGTGTATAGTCCAAGGTGCTGGATTTGGGATGGAACCCTCCATGCATGGTTAGGAGCTTTTGTGTCTTAACCTCTGTCGTCTGTATTTCTTCCTTTGGCCAGCTTATTATTCCTGCAGGATATCTGACTAATGCGCTGTTCTCTCCTGGCTGCAAAATCATTACAGCCTTCCATGAACGCAAGCCAAGGTGGGCAGGACCATGAATGCTGTGACGCAGAGGGACTGGCCTTTTCTGACCAGACTGTTTTCCTGCCTATTTGATTTCTGCAGCTAATGCAGGCCAGGTGATGGGGGTTAAAGTAAACTTTCATCTTCAGCATGCATGTGCAACTCAGAGTGACCGGTTCATGTTTCAAAAAGAACAAGTATTATACGGTTTCACAGTGGATAAGCCCTTTAACTAAGGTGCTGTTGCTAAATTAAATTAGGTCTGCTGTTTTAATTACTCAAGTCACTCGTGCTGAGAAGTTAACCCATGTAAAGGCTCCAGATCTTTTATCACAGACTGATCATGTGAATGATCTGAAGTCTCAGAGAGGCTCTTCCTGTCAGATTTAACAAAAATCCAAACCTCGTAGTTGTGAGATCAATACACAGCATCCGCGAGACAGCATCGGTTTAGGGAGCTGAGCTGGGATGAATAAATGAGTTAAAATTAGAATTGATCAGAAATCTGAACTCTTTATTCCCATATGTTGCCCATATTTATCTCTGTGTGCATGTGTTTGCACAAACAACTGTTTTTGCCGTCTTTGGGAACCAATTAGAGCTCGATCTTAGTCTTATATTGATTTTCCAGCCAATAGCAATGAAGCACCGGTGCGAGGGACTATTGAACTAACTTCTCCCAGCTCAGGGCTTGTTGTTGCCATTAAGCAGAGTTCATGTTCTAAAATTGGCTGAAAGACTTGCCCGAGTGTTGGATTTCAGGTGAAAGAACAGAGACATCCACATCAAAGAGTACGTAGAAGTACTGAGGTCAGTTTCTCAAGAAAAAAATCTCTAAAGAAGTCTTTAATCTTTACGCCGGACTAATCATCGCTGAAACCAGAAGAGACTCTTTACTTCATGAAAAGACATTCGGAGTTAGTTTCTTTTCCTTCCCACCACTTATCAATATTCACTGCAGGGTGAATCTAAGAGGAAGTTGGAGAGCGAATAATAGCAGAAGCCTTGTAGTTCATCTTATTTGTTCTGAGGAAGGAATAGAGAGTGATATGAGGAAAGGAGGGCAGTGACATTTCTCTCACACTCAGGTGGAGAGAGTTCTGCTTTAATGTACGTGTCTGGAGCTGGTGGTAGAAACGAGAGCAGGTAGTAGGAGAAAATCAGGAGAAGGAAAGGGTTCATGTGGTCAGGAGAGAGACTGACAGAAGGTGAGAATGTATATAGGTTGTATAAAAAAAGAGTAGTGACCCATTTCTCTCTGTGTTCTCCTTCATCTCTCCTCTGAAACAAACATCACACACTTTCCTCTCTTCTATCTTCAGCATCAAACAGGATGAAGAGTCCATTAGCTTTGAGTTCATTGTAGCTGTGACACTTTGCCGGATGTATTGATTGGAATCGGGTCAATGATCCACAGAGAATTCTGCAGGTGGATCCTGATTAAACAATCAAATCATCTGGTCTTATAGATGAACCTTCTAGTTCTGAGACTGGTCTCTGAGGCCAAATTATGTTGGCTTTGGGTTCTGAAAATCAAAGTTAGTGCAAAGATTATTTTTTGCAGCAAGAATCTGCAATGGGTTTGTTTCCACCGAACACGGAGCGGCACATCTTGGACGCGTCACAGAAACAATGTGTTTGATGCTCTGCTAAATTTTCACTTTTAATCATGCTACACTTCCTGAACATCTAAAGGGCCAGACAGGAAATCAAACACGGAAGCCGTGTAAAACAACTTTCAAACTAAAAGATTTCAAATTCCTAAACGTGGGTTAGAGATAAAATTAGGAGCTCCATTAAACCAACTCATAGTGAAGTCTCTACTCCTCCTCATCAAAAAGAGTCTCCTGGTGGTTCATGCATCTGATTGAGATGCACCCTGGTTCCCGAGCAGGACACTCCATGTCAGATCCTGATCCTACTAGAGGGATTACATACTCTCTGTTACCTGGGAACACTTTGGGATCCCTCAGGAGAAGACGGAGAGTGCTGCTGGGGAAAAGGGATGTCTGTCATCTCTAAAATCCCACCTTTGATTAGAGGTGAAACAACAAATGGATAAAATACTCCTTTTTATGTATGAGAAACCAACATAAAATAGCATTGTGGTTTATACCTTAATTCTGCATTAAAACACACACACACACACACACGCGTGCGCGCGCACCTTTTAAGCTGAGAAAGATGAGGACAAAATGGAGTTTCGAGGAGGACTACTTCATGAGTTACATCTTGTCTAGTGTGCAGCGGTGAAATGTTTCCCCGCAGGCTCTCACTGATGTGATGGGCTTCTTTATTGGGGTCAGCTGTGGGCCTAGCAATACATCTGAGTGAATGTGAGAGCCAGAGTGTGTGATTGTGTGTGTGCATGTGTAGAGATATGATGTTGTATTTCATTTTAAATTCCTGACCTGACCTGTTGTTTCTGATGTCACACAGGTGACACGTCATTGTATTCTGAGAACATCTTTGTTCATGTAAGGCCTTCATAACCTGAACCATCATATTTACACACCCACCTGATACAAAGGCACTTTTCTTACACAAACACATACGTAACAGAACGCTTTCTTGAACAAACAATTGATAGACCTGAGGTCATTTATTAACCTAAAGAAAGCTTGGTACGTTTATTTGGATTTTGAACTAATAAATGATTTAAATCACCAAGAGTTGTTCTGTTAATCTGTTCAGACTCTGTTCAACCTGAATGTCTGAAAGCGCTGTTATGATGATTCATCAGAGCAAAGAAGAACAAGCTGCCTCTCAGGAGCTTCACAAACCAAACGAATGTTCTCCTGCGCCTCGGCTCCCCGTAAACAATTTACGTTAAATTAAGAATTTTGTTGTAAAGGTTTCAGAGAGCCATACTAGGGATGTGTTGTGCTGTTAACACTCAGACTTGTGTGTTGCTCTGAGCAGCAAACTGGCTGCGGTTTCGGATCTCAGCAGAATAGAAGACAGCCTGTAGAAGTTCTCAGCTCGGCTTGGTGGAAACTGAGCCCCTGATTCGGTTGTTTGGAGTCACCTTTAGACCACGGAAGGACACAAGGAAGAGCAACAAGCTCTAGTTTGTACCAAAACAAATAGCTGTTATCCGAATCTGGCACCCCATGGTGGTCTTGAAGGCAGAAGATCTCAAAATAAAACAAAGTAAAAAAAGAGAAAAAAATCTATATATACATACACATATATTTATATATATATATATATATACACACATATATATATACATATATATAGATAAAAATAAAACTGCTGTGAGTTCCTACAAGCAAAAAAGGGCATTATGATAACATCATATATAAACTCGAAGTAAACTTACATCCAAATTAAATTACAATAATTGGCAATAAAAAGATTCATCAAGTTGAGGCAAAACAGTCACAAATCGGCTTCACGTAAACATAAGCAGTACGACGAAATAGACGGAGTGATGAGATAGACCTTAATGAAGGGGCAACTTATTCCAGTCCTGAGGAGCTTTAACACTAAAGGAAAATCTCCCCACCTCCTTTTTAAACCGTGGAACGACAAATGATGGATGATCAGTTAAACGGGTGGAATACAAGGAATCAATGGGAACCAACATAACTTTCAGATAAGATGGAAAATCAATAAATACATTTAAAAATAAATATCAACCAATGAAATAAACGTCTAGCTTTTAAGGGCAGCCAAGCAAGAAGTTCATACATATGGCAATGGTGAGTACTGAAAGGACACCGTAAAGCAAAACGACAAATGCTGTGGACTCTCGCGCGCACACACGCACACGCACACACACACACACACACACACACACACACACACGACTTTTGGGACTCATGAGAACATGCAACTTAAAATATTTGGTCTCCACTGGCTTAAATGTTGCAGAGTAATAGAATAAATTTGATCATTAGAGAAGCTACTGTCATTCCCTGTTTGGTTGGTGTGGTACTCTTGTTGTAATCATCTTTAATAGGATAGAAGATTTATAGACAAAAATGAGAAGTAGAAGACAGTCTGACAGAATGAGAGTGTGATAAAGTCACTGGGAGATAAACGAGCATTATTTCACTAATATGAGAAAGAGGAGGCGAAATAGAGCAATAACAAACTGCCTCAAACTTGAAAACATCTGTAAGTAACTCCGAAACTTGTTGTTGACGTGCTGAGATGTTCCGAAACTCACTCAGATTGGATGACGCAGCGTTTTGCTCCTGCTGATATCGAACAAAACAACAGCCGCTGTCGGGCGGCAAATTGTGTCTGCTAATACTTTGTGACTGAGGTGGGAGGAGAGGAGGAGCGAGAGGATGAGAGAAAGCTAAAACTGGATTCCTGCAATTCAGGCTTTTGATGTGTGGCAGCGAGCTGAGCTGAAGAGAAAAATAGGAAGGGATTAAGAATAGAAGGAGAGAGAGATAAGTGAGGAGTGACAGGTGAAGGAGGAGAAGAGATCAGGGTGGTAGAAGCACTCCTGCTGAAGAAAAGGATGAGAGCGTGTAGATATCAATGTAGTACTAAAAAACTGAATTATGTGCTTCTTTAGAAGGCCTTTATCACAGTCAAGGTGAGGATATGTGCCTTCTGGCAACAATTCTTCACAGAAATCCTCAGAACAAACCTTCAGATCTTTTACAAGTCAGGCAGAACTGAATAATTATGGTGAGAGATGTTCAAGTCAGAATGAACTCTGCGTAGGTGTAAAGGCATTGTTTTAAAGTTTTGCAAAACAATGTGTTTTACATTTTTGATGGATTTTGTGGTTTGTCAAAAGTGAATAATTTATCTTTTGTTTGTTTTGTGTTCAGGTTAAGGTGATGGTGCGAGTGTGCCCAGCGTCTCGGTCCGACGCAGCCGAGTCCAGTTCCTTCTTGAAAGTGGACGCCAGGAAGAAGCAGATCACCATCATGGACCCGTCAGCAAACCAGACACCAAGTGCTGCCTCGCAGAAAAAAGCAGGAGCCAATCAGGTCCCGCCTAAGATGTTCACCTTTGATGCTGCGTTCCCACCTGATGCTTCCCAGGTGAGAGGAGAGTTTAGAAAACGAACGGTCCGTAAGTTATTGAAGTATTAAACCTAGAACACACTAAAAAACAAGGAGTATTTTCATATTCTTATGGAAAAATAATAAAATGTCCCTGAAATCTACCTAAAGCTGAGAGATCTGTGATATCACAAGCTTTAGCAGGATCAACAAGTTTCTTCATGCAGATTTTCTTCTTATAGTCTTTTTGCACAACAGATTTTCATAAAGTTTTAAATCGTTTGTCTTCTGATGAAATATTGTTTTTATGCATGCTACATTTTGCTTTTTTTAGTCAGTTTTCAGCACATGAAAAGCTTGAACATGTAGAATGAAAACTAGATAAAATTTTGAAAACTCATAGAAGTTATTTTTTCCCTCATTTGGGTTTTATGTCAAGTTTTGCTGAAATACATCCAGCTCTCACCAACTTTAGGATTTACCAGATTTAGAAAAACCTTTCTTTGCCACATGTGGTTTGGAGGCTAGCAGCTGAGCTAATAAGATATTTAAAAACAAACAACTGTTAGTTTAAACTTGGCTAAAGCTGACATATATTGAGGCATCGCTGGAGTTTTCTCTTTAATTTTGACCTCGATCCTCCTGTTTACGTGTCATCAGGCCGAGGTGTGTGCAGGAACCGTCGCTGAGGTCATTCAGTCTGTCGTGAACGGCGCCGATGGCTGCGTCTTCTGCTTTGGACACTCCAAACTGGGTAACACACTCCCTCACACCCATACGCTACAGAAACAGAGCATGTGTGGCTCGTGAGTCATCTTTTATGAGAGTGTCTGAGCATCAGTGTGTCAGTCCTTCACTTGGCCGACTCTCCTCTGGCCCTCATCTATCAGAGACAGAAGAGGATTAGTGTCTGCTCAAGCTGAAAGCCTTCTCAGTCTGCTCTGACTGTTTCTGTCTTCCTTTTTCACTTTTTAATCCCTCTGAAGCTGATTTTTTTATTTTCTTTTTAGAGAAGCTGACTTAAAAAGGGTCAGGACCCCTCACTGCACACTGCAACACATCTGAACCCAAACACGCGGTGCTGGCACGAACAAAGAGCCAACAACACAAACACAAAGTGACACATGCTTTTCCTTCTCTGGACCGGCCCCTGTTGAGTTTATCCCCGCGTGTGCAGGCCATATTATCCTTCTGGGTTTGTGATCTGGCTGCATTCAGCTGAGTCTGCTTTAAGTGCAGGACAAAAGACAGCAACAGAGAATTAAAGTGTGTCACTTCAGCACGTCTGACAGTAACTGAGTCATTTATGGTGAATCCTGTTGAGCATCTGTGGTAAAGAAATCCCATGTTCAGCTCAAATGAACCTGATCTGCTCAAACACCGAGTCACAGCACAGATAACAGCCAAGAACAGCTACAGTTACTTATTCCTAATTAATTACATGGTTTATACAACTGTCTGCAGTTTAAACTGGTAATGATGCACACTTCTTTACATTTTAGCATCAATTTATCTTGGTTTGTTTTTTCATCTAGGGCTAATTTCAACAGAAGATTTATGCATCCCAAAAAGGCAAGGCAGCTTTATAAATTTGTATAGAGCATTTCATCCACAGAGGCAATTCAATGTGCTTTCCAGGAGCAAGAATAGCACGAACTTTAAATTAAATGTGACAGCATATTTAAAATACACAAACAGATTTAGATCAAATTAAATGCACAAATTAATTTCAGATTTAAGAATCAGATAAAAGGCTACGTTAAAGACTGAGCTGTGCAGAAGGTACAGCATAAGAAATAATCATTCATAGGCTAATGAATACATGAAAGTTTTCTATTGTGATTTAAAAGTTACTAGAGTTGGGGCACATTTGAGGTCACGAGGAAGCAGATTCCATCTGTGTGCAGCATAGTAGCTAAAAGCAGCTTCACCCTGTTTGGTTCTGACCCGGGGTTCTACCAGCTGACTGCTTCATAAAGATCTCAGAGCCCTGCTGGGTGTAGATACAGGAAGGAGATCTGACATGTATTTTGGCCCCATGCCATTGAGTGATTTATAAACTAGTAGAAGCACTTTGAAATGGATTCTGTAGTTTACTGGTAACCAGTGTAGAGATTTAAGAACAGGAGTGATGTGCTCGGTTCTCTTGGTTCTTGTTAAGACTCTAGCAGCAGCATTCTGAATAAGCTGCAGTTGCTTCACTGCTTTTTTGGGAAGATCAGATAAAAGACCATTGCAGTAGTCCAGCCTGCTGGAGATGAACACATGAATGAGTTTCTTTATGTCTTGTCTGGACATGAGACCTCTGAGTCTTGCTATTTGATGAAGGTGATAAAACCCTGATCTAGTTATAGCCTTAATGCAGTAGTTCTCAATTAGTGGGGCGGGGGCGCAAGAGAAGAGCAGGGGGGGGGGGGGCGCGGCAGACGCTCTGGGATCAAGATCATTCCCCCGCACTTTCCCCTACCGCCCGACATTCGCCGACGAACTATCAGCGCGTCTATATGGCAAGCCGTTTTAATATTTATTCCAGAGTGGATATGTATTCATCCATCCATCCATTTTCTCCCGCTTATCCGGAGTCGGGTCGCGGGGTCAGCAGCTTAAGGAGGGAAGCCCAGACCTCCCTCTCCACAGCCACTTGGGCCAGCTCCTCCGGGGGAATCCCAAGGCGTTCCCAGGCCAGCCGAGAGACATAATCTCTCCAGCGTGTCCTAGGTCTTCCTTTGGGTCTCCTCCCGGTTGGACGTGCCCGGAAAACCTCACCAGGGAGGCGTCCAGGAGGCATCCTAATCAGATGCCCGAGCCACCTCAACTGGCTCCTCTCGATGTGTATTCAGATATCTATAATTCTATTGTTCCCAGCAGAAATTAACATTCCAGATATCCATAAAACAATCTTACTGCACACAATGAACATTGTGCAACCCCCCCCCCCACACACACACACACATTGGGAGGGGGGCACGAAAAAATCCATGTATCCTAGGGGGGGCTTCACCGAAAGTATTTGAGAACCACTGCCTTAATGTGACCAGTGAAGCTCAGGTCTGAATCAATTATGACACCAAGATTTCTAAACTGAGTCTGTTTTTATTCCTCTGGAGCAATAACTTCCATCCTATCCTTCTGATTTCCAAAGACATGTACATGTATAGATACTATATACCAAGGTCCTATCCATTTCTATCAAATTGGTTGACTTGATGTTTATATCAGTATTACATGATGTTACCCATAATGCATTGGGGTCAACACAGCTCACATCCTGTGATGCAGCTACGATGGAAAACTCACTCCAAGGTCCTTCATTGTTCCCAGGAACACTGATGATGAGACATTAAAATATCTAAAATGCTGATAATAATCACTCTTCACACCAAATCACCACGAGCACACAAGCTCCAAGAATAACAACGATTCCCAAACACAAAAAAACACGTCTCTGCAAACAAAAGTACCATAAAGAGAAAGAGAGAGGAACAATTTAGACAAGGATCAGAAGAACAGATGTGCACGTAACCATCCCTACGCTCCAAAAACACAACACACACTGCTTGTGAAATCCATCTCTACATACATTTTGACCGTCATAATTCAAAATTATAACCCACTGTAAAACATTCCTATAACTGGGACTAATGTCCCAACTAATTACTGGTGTTCGATTGTGTAAATGCTGCTGAGGGGGACTTTTATGGGCCTGAAACAGCAATCTACTGTTGATGGATTATTTTTAAAACCAGTTTTTACTGTCACATTACAGCCGTGACCGGGCTTGTTTTAGCTGAAATAGCTGCTGGTGTATACACAGATGAGATCATGCTCTGTGATCCTGCTCACCTAAGGTTGTGAATCTTAATGGGGCTGCATTGAAATGAGATGATCTCTTTCACTAATAAAAATAGGGAAAGTCACAGAAAAAGCATTAATCCTCAACTCAGGTCAGAAACATACTAATGTATGTAATTTACTTTAATCTAGCAGGTCAACTGCACATTTTAGTCTCTACTGTAGATCTTATTGAAGGTGTGGTTCACTGAAAAACATTTTTAATGATTATTTCTGATTATAATCGGTCACTGTGAGTTTTTCATGCAGGATGAACATGAAAATAGTCTCCTACACCTATCTCCTGCATTAGCGTTTGAGTGAAAATAGACACTTAAGCCTAACTTGTGGTTCTCCATCGGTACGGAGAGACGCAACGCCATTATCCGTCATTGCAAGAGCTCTCCGGGGGGAATTGCTTTGCAACTCTCCCCAGATGACGGAGAAGTCTGAAGGCAAAATGTGTCCATCATTGCGTGTGTGTCTCTCCCTCATGGAGCTGATGGAGAAGCATAAATTAGGCTTTAACATTCATGGCATCACCCATCTTGATTCACGACGGGGGAAGGCTGTTGTTGTTTTAACGTTCAGGAATCAGCAGAGAACGTCCTGAATAGTAAAAGCTAACCGTTAGTTTTGGCAACACCACCACACAGAAAAACTCCTCCAGGCTTGTGTTATTTGTGGAGATAAAACATCCACGTTACAAGTCAGTGGTAGAGTCGCTTTGCTGTTATCCAATCCAAGGCGAGATGTCCAAATATCAGGAAATAAGACTCCAAATCCTGCTGAGTGGCAGCAAACTCATCGGTGCTGATCCAAGAAATTGTGGGCTTTTTTTGCCCTGAGCACGGCTTGCAAGGCATTCATTCCTACCAGAGACCACTGAAAATGTACTGATTAAATGAGTTTCCCACACCTTTAAAGGGACACTAGTCAGTTTTGGCTTGTTTTTAGCACCCCCTAGTGGTCATTGGCGAAAGCGAAAGTGAAACTTATCTTCTCGCTGTGCATTCGTCTTTTTAACACCTTAATCTAACTGCTGAAATGTCTCCTCAGCCTTCATTAGTGTCTACAGGAGCGGTTCATCACTGAATCAAACAAATCAGCTTTGTTCATGCTCTAAAACATGCAGGAAACATGCTGGAACCAGACTGCAGATCCAGGTAGGTCAAGCTGAATATTTCTAAGTCCCAGCAGACTGGACCGGCAACTGTGAAGTTGCAAGTGGAATATTCTGGCCACAGGGGGCGACAGGGGCTGGGTGGCCTTTCATTGACCCTGTAAAGGGTCATTTTAGCACATACTGGCTCAAGAAAATGATTTAAAAATATAAAAAAGTTGCAATGTGTCTCTTAAACATAACTGGGGAAAAACTTGCAAAGTAAAAAAAATCTACAAAATATGGAGATGTTTGAATCTAAATAAGAAGCTAAACATTACTAGCTTACGTTATCACTTCAAAATGAACATTCTTATTAATTTACATTATTTATGAAACTTACTGCCCAAAATTAATTAAAAAAATGAAATACATGAATAAATTTGTTGTTTTATGTTCACTTTGTTAATAAAGTAAAATAAATAAAAATAAAGGACACAGATACAGATGTGGTTTTATTGTGTACAGTAACATCTGTGTTAGCCAGTGAAAGACCACGTTGATAGATTCAGACCAAGGAAAAAAGAGGAACTCAGACCAAATAAATCCATTGGATTTGTTAAATAAAAGGTGGAAATCCGACAAATTAAAGTCTAATCTCAGATATTCTTCTATACATTCTATATATTCTACTTTTAATGTTACTACAATGAAAGTTATTGTTTTACTACTCGGCACATTTAGGCAGATCGATGTAAAATTACAGCATAGCTGACAGCCTCTCCCCCGTCCCCTTTCAGAACAAACCAGGTACATTTTTCTACACGGCACCACAAGAGTCAGGCTTTTGATGTCCTCTGTTTACCACGTGTGTGATTGCTAGACGTGACATATGGCTTTGTTTCTGTGTGTGTTTGATCCCCAACGTCTGACAGCCAGAGCAGGTGTGGGAGGAGGATAATCATCACCTTGAGAGAGACAGATCTGGAGGCTCTGATACTCAGAGACATTTTTCACACTCACACATTTTCTCGACCCCTTTAGGGAGAATGGGTTTTTATGGCTTTCCTTTCTGATAGATCTCCATCTTTTCTGCTCACCTCTTTCTCTGTTTTGTCTTTCTGTCTTCTAGGAAAATCGTACACGATGATTGGCCGTGATGACTCTCTCCAGACTCTGGGTATTATCCCCTGTGCCATCTCCTGGCTATTTAAGCTCATCAATGAAAGAAAGGAGAAAACAGGAGCGAGGTTCTCTGTTCGTGTCTCTGCTGTTGAGGTGAGTGATGAAACCTCAGCTGTTATGTGCCATTACTGGCAGATTTCGCCCAAAAGGCCTCTGACAGCAGGATCTTTTTCTACAGCCTTGATTAAATCAGCTCAATAATGCATTTTTGATTGATCTGGATGATAAACTTTAATAGAGAATGAAAGGCCATTTCTGTTTAGGTGTGGGGAAAGGAGGAGAACCTGAAGGATTTGCTGTCTGAGGTGGCTACAGGGAGCTTACAGGACGGGCAGTCACCTGGAGTTTACCTGTGTGAGGACCCCATCTGTGGCATGCAGGTACAAAAAGTACACAACTCAAAATGTGCATTACTGGCACGTAGCTGCAGTACAAATTCATCCTTTGGAGACATGCATGAGCATTTTCAAGTGTTATTTTTTTATTCGTTTTCTTGAAATTTTCAGCCTCCAACTGCTAGTTTTTTGTTGTCTTTTAAGGTGAACAGCTTACTCAAATAGACTCTGACCTCTGAGGAGGAGGTCTTTGTCAAAGACTATCCTGCATGTTTCTCTGCTCCAATACACATCATATAAAGCATGACATGAAGTCATTCATGAAAAATACCAAAACATCTTATTGAACATTTGTTGTTCTGTGGATAGTGACCAAAGAATGAGATCGCGGATATAAGCGGCTGAAATGAGTTTCCTTCACAGGGTGGCTGGGCTCTCCCTTAGAGATAGGGTGAGAAGCCCGGTCATCCGGGAGGGGCTCGGAGTAGACCCGCTGCTCCTCCACATTGAGAGGAGCCAGTTGAGGTGGCTCAGACATCTGGTAAGGATGCCTCCAGGACGCCTCCCTGGTGAGGTTTTCTGGGCACTTTCAACTGGGAGGAGACCCAAAGGAAGACCCAGGACACGCTGGAGGGACTATGTCTCTTGGCTGGCCAGGGAACGCCTTGGGATTCCCCCAGAGGAACTGGCCCAAGTGGCTGGGGAGAGGGAAGTCTGGGCCTCTCTGCTTAGGCTGCTGCCCCCGTGATCCGACTCCGGATAATCGGACGAAAATGGATGGATGGATGTTCTTTTAAATTATATTTTAAATGAAAAACTCAGATTTCAACAGCCTGCTGTTACATCTTATTAGAATTGTAAAATCACTGTTAGAACCGTCATCTTCAAGGAGCTACAGCCCTCGTGTGGATAGTTATCATAGAAAAATGTCCCAAACAACTGATCAGCAGTGGGTGAGCGGGTGAGCAGGTCTGTGTGTGTGTGTGTGTGTGTGTGCGTGCGTGCGTGCGTGTGCGCGCGCGTGTGTGTGTGTACACAGTTATGTGTTTATAGGATTAAAGAGTCGAATACAAACACATCTATGTAATCCCAAACTAATCTGACATAATCTCATCAGTAATGATATCCTGCAGCGCACACGCATGCAGGCACACACACACACACACACACACACATACACACACCTGCAGAAACCGTATAAATACCTTATTAGAAAATCCCGGTCGGTCAGTCTGCCTCCTAAACAAGATTATCCGTGTTTTGACTCTTTTTGGTGGCTAAACTGAACCCTTCGGGTAAAAGTGAAGCAGCACCTTACCTCCTCTCTGACTTGCTGTGCACCTACCTGTTCTCCTGTATGTTTTTCAGCTCCAAAACCAGTCTGAGCTCCGCGCTCCCACCCCAGAGAAGGCTGCCTGGTTCCTGGATGCGGCCATAGCAGCTCGCCACAGCAGCCAGCGACCCAACACTACAGAGGAAGAGCACAGAAACTCTCACATGCTGTTCACTTTACACCTCTACCAGTATCGTATGGAAAAGGCAGGCAAAGGCGGGAGTAAGTTATTATTGATAACTTCATTACAGATAATAAGCATTACAGCGAGGGTGTTTCTGCAGACTGCACCTTTCTTTTCATATCAGATACTAAATATCTAATAAATCTGCTGTCTTTTTTAAATCAAACCATACAGAACTAAGACAGATACATTTATGCTGCTGCATTGCTTCATCTTATTTCAAATAAAGAACAAATGAATTTGCAGATCAATCCACAGTGCATCCAAAAATATTATTCAGTGCTTAAAATAATTCTGACAGATGGATCACACAATCCGCTCGAGTTTTTGCATGTGATCATGCTTGAGAAAGTTACTCACACGCTTCTGGCGCTGTCAGGTGTGTGTGTGTGTGTGTGTGTGTGTGTGTGTGTGTGTGTGTGTGTGTGTGTGTGTGTGTGTGTGTGTGTGTGTGTGTGTGTGTGTGTGTGTGTGAAAGAATAAAATATAGCAACACTTTGTCTTCCGCTGACACCAGGTCTGTGGTAAACGAGAAGAAATCAAATCAAACACATTTTTATAAAGATTTTGACACATTTCCTTCAGGGATTGTTTTTTTATTTTATTTTAAGAACGTTAGATGCGATTGGGGACGTTGGAGTTGTTAAAAATACAAGGATGTTGTTTCTACTCCTCACTCATCTGCATCTGCTGGTGCAACATGTCTGCAGCCGTCTCTTCATCTTTAGTTCACCTTTGTAGCTTACTGTCCTCTATCTGTTCCTCTTCCATTCCTGACTCATTTTTCACATCTGCTAGTGTCAGGAGGTCGCAGTCGTCTCCACCTGCTGGACCTGGGCAGCTGTGATGTTAAAGCACTTGAAGGAGAAGGAGGAGGAGGGAAAAGCAAGGAGAACTCCTCAGCATCTCTGTGTCTATCTCTCTCTGCCCTTGGGAATGTAATCCTAGCCCTGGTCAACGGGAGCAAACACATCCCATACAAGTAGGTTGCTTTGTGTGTGTGTGTGTGTGCATGCATGTGTGTGTGTGTGTGTGTGCGTGTCAATGGGCAGTGCAGACAGGAAGTGTGCTAGGATGAGCTGATTAATGTTAAGGGGGGAGAACTGGGGCAGAAATAGAAGAGTATAGAGGAGGCTAAATTATCAACTGGGTGAGAGAAATGTGGAGAAGAGAAAGAGGGAGATTGAAGAGGAGGTGGAGGAGGGCAGGATGTTTTGGAGCTGGAGGAGAAGAGGAAAGGAAAGCAGGCGGCACATTTCTTTAGGTGCTTCAGGTTTGGGGGACTTAATGTTTTAAACAACAACAGCTGCTTTTCCATATTCATTACGTTCATTTTGCTGGTTTACTGGCTCCAACGGGAGGAAAAAAGAGACAATAAAATGTAACCAGAGCTAATAATGAACAAATAAAATACAATCGCTGCAGGTTTGTCAACAGAAAGTTTAAATAAAACGATAATGTCTACCTTTTATCTTTTCTTCTTGCCTGTTTTTCTCTCGTCGAGGTTATGTAACGCTGTTTTTCTTCCTGCATTAATTTAATCTCAAGCTTTGCTAAACAACCTCATATATGCTCTGAAGAAATAAGCTCTGTTCAACACTGGTGACTGTTTCTGGCGTATGAAAGAATTAGAACAAAACTTAATAAATATGGATTATGGTCAACTGTAAATTTAAAGGTGTGGTTCACCGAAAAAACATTTTTAATTATTATTTCTGATCATAATCAGAGTTTTTCTTGCAGGCTGAACATGAAAATAGTCTCCTACACCTATCTCCTGCATTAGCTTCTGAAAGAAAATAGACGGTAAAAATGATAGGATCTGAAAATCCTGACAGATATATGTCACACTGTCACTTAACATTCATGGACTCACCCATCTTGACTCATGACGGGGAAGGCTGTTGTTGGTTTAGCGTCCAGGAAACAGCAGAGAACATCTCGGAAGCTAACCGTTAGCATTAGCAACTCCTCAACATGGCAGAACTCCTTCAGGCTTGTGTTATTTCTGGAGATAAAACATCAATATTGCATGGCCTTCTTTGTCCACCAGGAGGTTGGCACATTGGTACACTTTCATTTACAAGGCCATGCTTGGATTACTACCCAACTATATCTGTAACTTAATCTCACGGAGAAGTGTAACTTCTCACAGTCTGCGTTCAAACGATCTGTTGTTACTCTGTGTTCCGTTTGCTTGCACTGAACTGGGTAAAAGGGCTTTCGCTCACTCTGCTCCTTCTGCATGGAACAGACTGCAGGAAAACTGGAAACTAACCGAGCTCATCTCCTTGAATACATTTAAAACCAGACTGAGAGCCCTTGAGACAGATTCCCCGTGTTGTAACTGCCTTCTGTAATTCTGTACATAACATGTCTGTGTAACTGAAAAAATTTTGTAACTGTAACTTTTGCTGCCTCTTGGCCAGGACTCCCTTGAAAATGAGGTTTTTAATCTCAATGGGACCTTCCTGGTTAAATAAAGAATAAATAAATAAAAAATAAATGAGCAAACGGTGTCAGTGGTAGAATCACGTTGCTGAAATCCAATCTGAGGCGAGATGTGCGAATATCAGGAAGTATGATTCCTGCCGTCTGAAGCTCTACTCTGATGTGGCATCTAGGTCCTCTTGACTTGACTTGACTTGACTTAGTGACATCTCTGTTTTTGGTTCAGTTTTTATGCAAATCTTGACAAAGTCCAGCGGTCCTAAACAATTTAAATGAAATCACTTTAATTTACGCTTTTCCTCACATGGAGATCCACGATGGGCATATAGTTTATGAGGCAGGTTTAAAACAACAACATAATATATGCAAGGATTCACTTAAGTCAGAATCATTTTGAGTAAAATGTTGAAGTTTCTTTTTGATTTACGATCTGTGTGGTCCTGATGTGCTTCCAAGCAGACCAGAGAACTCTTAACACACCACAAATGGCAGCCATATCTAATTAAGATTATCATTAGAGTTGTTACGGTAATACGGTGATGGTGGCAGAGTTAAGTGCTTGCATCATAGATTGTGTGTCAGCTTTGCTTCTGTCAGTGTGCCCCAGGGCAGCTGTGGCTACCATGTAACATATCACCATCAGTGTGTGAATTACTGAATGACTGTTATGTTGTAAAGTGCCTTGGGGGGGTTCGAGGACTCTAGAAGGTGCTGTAAAAATACTGGCCATCTACCATTTTAAGATTGTCGGAAGGGGAGGATCGGGTCAAAAATCGGCATAATTATCTTGCCAAGTGAACTGGACATAAAAGTCTTTCTCCTGGAACTTTTACGCCCACAACCCAACCTCAGAAAATGATGAAAGGATAGAAGCTTACGGACCAAAAGGGACACGGCCTACCGTCTGCCACAAATCAACCCTTGCAAAAATCCAAACAGCTGAGTTCAATCCTTAACAGGAAACAATCTTGCCCTGGCAGCGTCTCAACTACAGCATGTTCATGTCGATGTAAACCCAACAGCTAATAATGATCAGCTAAACAGCAGAGGCCCTTTTAAATCTGCAGAAATAGTTATGAGAATCAGCAGGTTCAAATTAAGCATCAGAATTAGGAAAATATGTGGTTTCAAGCACGATGGTTTTGTGTGTGGCAAGGCCGTCGGTGCCAGACGGGCTGGTCCCAGTATTGATTTTCACACTCAGCTATCTCTGGGGTTTACAGAGAAAAATAACGCATGCAGTGAGCCACGGTTTTCAGACTGAAAATAACTTGTGGCTGGCAGAGCTGGTTAAAGCTGATGGAGATGGAACAGAAACTTAAATAACATTCGCCACGACCAAAGCGAACATTTCTGAATGTGTAACCCGCCAAGCATTAGATGGTCCACAGCAGGAGGAGAACTCCAGATGTATTCTTCACTAAGGATAACAGAAGATGTCCTTCAACATCAGACAGTGTAAATTACAGTGTTTTATATTTCTGTAGGACAGAAATTTGCATAAGAAGCTTTGATGCATTCTGCTGTGCCTCGAAAATTAGAACCGATTGGATTTCTGTCTCAGCACTTAGAAGCAATGATGTGTCGTTTTAACATGAATGCTCTCGTTGTGTCCACGCTTTTGAATAATTGCAGCGTACCATCTTCTAATGGCGGTTCTTGAACAGAACATCTATTTTTAACAATGCCTTAAAAGAACTCTACAGCCACCAAAACTAAATATGTTAAAAAGGTGGACTAGAGCTTTAAATGGGTTCTAGAATTCAAAACCACATTTACCTTGTTGTTGCTGAAAATAAGCAGCTTGGGGTGTCAAATGTACCAAAACGTCTGTGCTTTCTCTGAACAGCTTTCATATGTAAGTTAGTAATGTTGTAATTGCCAATGTTCTGAGAAAAGCTGGTTTACTGCATCATAAGCGTAGACACACACCCGATAGAACGATAGCAATATTTGATAGACATATGAGAACGGGTCGATAGAACTTCGGTATAAAGAAAAGAGCCACACGGCTCAGTAGCAGCCAGACGGACGGATGCCCTGCTAATGGCTAATGTTTGTGTAGCCTTAGCCTCCTGCTGTAGGTAACCGGTTACATGGTTGGTAAAAATTTTTAAAATGAGCACCCCAAACGGGGAAAAAAGAGATGGAGGATACAGCAAATGATGAAAATAAAGGACTGGTTTAGTCGTGTGAACGTTGTTTGGCAAGTTAACATCGTAGCTGTTGAGGTTGAGTGCAGGTTAGGGTTAGGGTTAGGGTTAGGGTTAGGGTTAACCTCCGATCTGTTTAAGCTACACCAACTCCACCCGCTGAAGCAGCAGGATGTAAAACTTTATAATCCCAGACATGAGCGAGTTTGTAGAGATTTACTTTAAGCACCATACATTTATTTCACTCCCCTACATGACGTGATCCTGAACCACAAGAGAAAGTCAAGACCAAACACACACAGATCTCAGCAGATTAAACTAATCGATCCCTGCATCATAGATTGAGCCAGAATGCTCTGGCGGTTTCTTCCTGTTAAAAGGGAGTTTTCCTCTCCACTGTCGCTACATGCTTACTTAGTATGAGGATTGTTGAAAAGACAATGGCATTAGTCAGTGTCTTGATGCAATCTGCTGGGTTCCTTATATAGGATTTTTTTTTACTGATTGGCTTAATGAACTATACTGTATTGTTCCTTCCTTTGTGATTGGCTGATTGGCTGAACCTGCGGTAAGGCATTACGTCACTTCCTGTTTCAGTGTTTGCACTCAGTGTAGCTGTTCGGTGTTTGTGGCTTGCTAAAATTGGTTTGATTTCTCTGTACTGAGACATTTTTGAGTTCTTGTAGTACATAAGCACGCGAAAACACACATTTCCTGTTGCACCTAGCGTTTAGGGAACCCTTTGAGTTCGCACGCAGTTTTATTTGGTGTGAAAGGTTGTTTGCCTAGTTAGCTTAGCCTCGGCGCGGCTATGGCTACTTCTGTCTCTCCCTCTCCGTCTCCTATCTCTTGCTCTGTGTGTCAGATGTTTAGTTACTCCTCTGCCTCCTTTAGTGATAATGGTACGTGTAATAAATGTAGCATTTTTGTAGCTTTGGAGGCGAGGGTGTCGGAATTGGAGGCCCGGCTCCGCGCTGTTGAAAAACCTGTAGATAGCCGTAGCTACTTAGCTAGCGCGGGGCTAACTAGATCAGAACCACCCCGTAGCGGTCCTCCAGTAGAACCCGAGCAGCCGGGACCTCAGGCCGGCTGGGTGACTGTACGTAAGAAGCATAGAACCCAGCCCGTGGGACACCACCAACCCGTCCACGTTTCAAACAGATTTTCCCCACTCGGTGACGCACCCACTGAGAAGCCGACTCTGGTTATAGGTAGCTCCATAGTCAGAAACGTGGCATTAGAGACTCCAGCAACCATAGTCAAATGTTTGCCAGGGGCCAGAGCGGGCGACATTAAATCCTACCTGAAACTGCTGGCTAAGGATAAGCGTAAATACAGTAAGATTGTTATTCACGCTGGCGGTAATGACACCCGGTTACGCCAATCGGAGGTCACTAAAATTAATGTTGCTTCGGTGTGTAAGTTTGCCAAAACAATGTCGGACTCCGTAATTTTCTCTGGCCCCCTGCCTGACCGGACCAGTGACGACATGTTTAGCCGCATGCTGTCCTTCAACCGCTGGTTGTCTAGGTGGTGTCCCGAAAACAACGTGGGCTACATTGATAATTGGAAAACTTTTTGGGGAAAACCTGGTCTGATCCGAAGAGACGGCATCCATCCCACTTTGGATGGTGCAGCTCTTCTTTCTAGGAATATGGCCAATTTTATTAGTCCTCCCTGACAACCCAGGGTCCAGACCAGGAAGCAGAGTGGTAGTTTAACCCTCCCCTCTGCAGCTTCTGTACTGTTACCCACCCACTCCCCCATCCAGACAGTGTCCTGCCCACGGCCAGAATCAAACAGATTAAAGATCAGGCTTAATAGAGCAAATCATGATAATCTCATAAAAATAAAAACAAACTCTACTGAACAGAAAACTAGAACAATTAAATGTGGTTTATTGAACATTAGATCTATCTCTTCAAAGACTTTATTAGTTAATGATTTGATTTGTGATAATCAGATTTCTCTGTTTTGTCTCACAGAATCCTGGCTGCAGCAAGAGGACTATGTTAGTTTAAATGAGTCGACTCCTTCTAATTATTTAAATCATCATATTGCTCGTAGTACAGGACGAGGAGGAGGAGTAGCAACCATCTTTCATTCAGATTTATTAATCAGTCCCCAACCAATTAATAGCTACAGTTCTTTTGAACATCTAATTCTTAGTTTGCCTAATCCGGATTGTAAAGCTCTAAAACCACTTTTGTTTGTAGTCTTGTATCGTCCACCAGGCCCCTACTCTCAATTTTTGGATCAGATCTCAGATTTCTTGTCTGATTTGGTGTTAAATACTGATAAGGTCATTGTGGCGGGGGATTTTAACATTCATGTTGACATTGAAANGTGTGTGTGTGTGTGTGTGTGTGTGTGTGTGTGTGTGGGTGCGGGGTGTGCCTGTGCCTGCTCTGTCTTCTCAACCCCCAGTGAGCCGTAGCGGATGGCTGCTCATACTGAGCCAGGATCCTCTGGAGGTTTCTTCCTGTTAAAAGGGAGTTTTCCTTCCCACTGTCGCTAAATGCTTGCTTAGTATGAGGATTGTACCAACACAATGACACTAGTCAGTGTCTTGATGCAATCTGCTGGGTCCCTTATATAGGAAACTTTTTTACTGATTGGCTTATGAACTGAACTGTATTGGAATGTTTACTTTGTGAAGTGCCTTGAGACGACTCTTGTCGTGATCTGGCGCTATATAAATAAACTGAATTGAATTGAATTGTATTGGAATGTTTACTTTGTGAAGTGCCTTGACGACTTCTGTTGTGATTTGGCGCTATAGAAATAAACTGATTTGAATTAATACAGCAACTACAGAGGTTATAAAGAATTTAAATTTCTTTTCTTTCTGAGCATAGACAACGTGTATTTTTATTTATTTATTTTCTTTGAAAGCTGCTTAAAATTTTCACTGATAAAAACACAGATTTTTTCCTCGTTATATATCTTTTTTTTTGCTTTTTCTGAAAGAAGCTACATGCAAAACAAGCAAAGACATTTTGAGAATTTATATTTTGATGCCTGGTTGTTTGAGTTCTGTTCTTCTCTTATGCTTCAAGATTTTAGTTTAAAATAAACCTCTTTTTTAAAATCCAAAACAGTGATACGATGTTTGATGACATGGTCCGCTTTTGAAAATAAATCTTTAGCATAAAAAAATAACCTTCTGATATCTTCAAATCTTACTTAAAATTTCCAGAGAACATTAAAGATTTCACCCACTCACTCACACACACACACACACACACGCACGCACATAGACACATGCTGGTGGTGATGAGCTATATTGTAGCCACAGCTGCGCTGGGAACCACTGATGAGGTGAGGTTGTATTTGGTCATATATCAGGGCTCCTGGACCATTGTGAGCCCCAACAAATTTGCATGTGTTATATAGAGACTCAAAGAGCAGTTTCCAATGAAAAACAAATGTTCTAGAACCCCTTTAAATGTACAGTAAGCAGGGAGCATCACGTTTCTTATAGTTTTCCTCCCTGGTGAAACTCTGGTTATAAATCCAGCACAGACTGGGAGTTAAGATCTAATCCAGAAGCTTCTCTCTGGAAAAAAAAATCCATATGAATTCTTCATGAGTCATGAATCTACCTCCGTTAATCTAAGACAGAGATGCAAGCGGATCAGGGGAGAATGAGGGTGGGGGGGTTGTTGAAGCCTGAGGTGGGAAAATAGTGTAAGAAAGCACTGATGAAAAAGAGGAGGTCACAATAGGAGTATGTGCATATGTTTGCATGTGTGTGTGTGTGTGGGAGGGGGTGACTTGACTGCAGGCTGTGTTTTTAGAAAAAAGGGACAGCATCATGACTTAACGGGCCACAGAGGAGTTGTAGTCTACATCAGCCTACAGGTTCTTAGCACACACACACACACACACACACACACACACACATGGATACACTGTGAACGACTGCAGAGGCCCACCCAGGAGAGCGTCTAGTTTTACCCTAAAATAAATCTGAGAACCAGATCATTCTGCAGTATTAACATTTAAAGACGCAGTCTGGTTTCTACGAAGACTTTGATGAACACGCTTTCATGCGTTTGTGTCACGTTTTCAGACTCATGATCTGGATCGGGATTTGTGAAATTTCCAAATAAACAAGGAATTCTGTCTGAAAAGTATCCTGTTCTGTCTCACACTTTAGCGATGATTTTATCCATTTCAGATCTGCCTATAGTGCTCTCATCCTGCTGTATGTGTGTAACCAGGGACAGCAAGCTGACCATGTTGCTAAGGGAGTCGCTAGGCAACATGAACTGCCGGACCACCATGATTGCTCACATCTCCGCCTCACCCAGAGATTTCTCAGAAACCCTTTCCACAATCCAGATTGCTTCACGTGTCCTCCGGATGAAAAAGAAGAAAACTAAAGTCACGGTGGTGAGTTTGATGCTTCGTTAAAATTTAGAAACCTTACTTGTTTCGACTGATGAGATCAGTTTTAATGACGAGGCATACCTCGCAGCACTCCTACTCATTACTTTTATATTAAACGCATTGTTTTATTTCCAGAAAATAACGTGTGACAGGAAAGATTTGCACCTTTAAGACCACTTAATATTATCTTTGGTATTTTCTTATTTATGTTTAAAGGAAATGTGAACAAGTGCAGAAAAGCAGAAGGCCTCAAAGCCCTAAAAATGGTTTTAATGTAGAAATTATATGTTTAAATGAAATAAAATTTTAGAATAAGATTTAATTTCTGGTGCAACATGTTTTTCTTATTTTAAAATATTATTTAGATTTTTCTGTAGGTTGACACTAAACTACTATAGGTGCTATTAATTTGATGAAAGATTAAATCTAAAATTAAATTGCCCCTTTTTAACATTTCTGTCTCATCCATGACTTCCATCACTGTCTTCTCTCAGCAATATACATCCAGCTCCTCTGGAGGAGAAAGCTCCTGTGAGGAGGGTCGCATGCGCCGGCCGACCCACCTGCGGCCCTTCCATCACCGTGGCGACACAGACTCCGACCTGCCACTGCTGCGGCTGTCCAGCGACCCAGATGAATACTCCAGCAGTGAGCAGTCATGCGACACTGTGATCTACGTGGGTCCGAACGGAGCTGCGGTGTCAGACAGAGAGCTGACAGACAACGAGGGACCTCCAGAATTTGTACCGATTATTCCGGCTTTGCTTCGAGGAAAAACGTCCGAGCCGCATCAGGCGCCGAGTCAAACTCAGGGAGCTGGAGTGCAGAGCAAGGTCATTTGATTATATGCATTAATTATGCATGCAGAGGAAGCTTTTTTCTAAACAAAACCAGATGATAACTCTGATTTCTTCTTGGATACGTTCAGTCCCAGGCAGACGAGCAGCCCAGCGGTCCCTCTCAGCCACTGTCGCAGCCTTCTCAGTCCCTGCTCGGTCAGCCGTTGGCCCCTGTCCCGGAGGAGGGAGCCGAATGCCTGAAGTGTAACACCTTCGCTGAGCTGCAGGAGAGACTGGACTGCATTGATGGCAGTGAGGAGGTGACAAATGCTTTATATTAATTCCCCCTGTTGTTTTAATGCAAAAGAAAAAAAAAACGATCCATAGCTGGTTTCTTGTCCAATGTTGTCTTTTTGACAAGCGGAACATTATCGTTTCAAATGAAAAACGATGAGTTTTGCATCTGTTTAACATTTTGTTTGCATATCTGCACAAACCTTTTATTTGTGGTGACAGTTGTCTTTCCCTTTAGCAAAAACATTCTGCTCTTTGTTCTTTGTTTTCTTTCATGGCTGCCAATCAAACATTTTTTCCACATTTATCCAACAACTGAAGACCTTTTTTAAAAAAACACCCTTTTTTAAATAAAGACGGCACTATATTTTTTTAGTAATGACATCCAGCACTCCTTGTCATGTGAAAATTACAGGTTTTCTAGCAGTTTCTCTGTCTATTTCTATAGGTGGCAAAGTTTCCTTTTGAAGAGGTTCCAGCTAGCAAACAAAGTGCCAAACAAGAGTCATGTCCTTCCTCATCTGTTCAGTGCCCTGCTGCGGCTCCTGGCCCTGCAGCTGTGCTGGACACGGACGCCAAAATAGGTATTAGCTCTGATGAATGTGTTGCTCCTGGTTTTTATTCATGTTACATCTCTGTTTCCTGCAGCAAATCCACTGCTTTTCTCCTTTTACAAGGGGAATGGATTTCCGTTCTTAAAAAATGTGAAATGCTATCCTCCTCCTCAGCAGCAGCAGCGTCCAAGAAGAGAAGCAATGATCAGCAACTGCAGGAGATCAAGGAGGTGGTGGAGGAGGCAGAGCTGGCCCAGACAATGATCCACAGCCTGGCTCAGGTTACTGGATGCCCCATAGTTACCAGCTCCAGGAGCGTAACAGGAAGCAGCAGCAGCATCACCTCTAACCCCCTGCAAAGAGCCAAGAGCTCCCACTTACATGACAGGTGCTGTTCTATATTTAGCCTTGGCACATTGACTTTCAGGTGTTGCCATCAGCCTTGGGGTAATAATTTAGGTTAATTGTCTCCTTGTGTAGCGGTGAGAATCTGAATGTGGTCGGTAATGTCGAGGGGAAAGGGCGCCCTCTTGGATCGCCACGCCTCGGCATCGCAAGTCTGACCAAAACCTCAGAGTACAGGTGAAGCACACAGACATCACACACAGACATGATTTAAACAACCATCACATCGTTCTGCTTCAGGAGACGGTGTTGTTTTCACTCCTCAGACCTCCATCATCCCCCTCTCAGAGGAGTAAAGTGTACACTCAGAAGGGTGTGATGCCAGCAACACCCCCTCTATCCTCACACACTCTGGCTCAGGACGTCCAGGCCACAGATGTTTTGACCTCAGACAGTAAGCATCTTTTTTTTTATAAGGTATATGATCCTTGAACCTTTAAAAATGACATCTGCATTGTATAATCTTATATTTTGACAAGGTGCGAATATTAAAAATAGTTTACTGATGGTCAATGCTTGACTATTATGGATGTAAGATAACATTGATACACTGAATGATCATGATATTTTGTTATGATACTGAAACGATATTTAAAAGCAGTGTATAATGTTTAATTGAGTATTTACATGAAAGATTTTACTGTAGTTCTCTTTATGTGATGCAATTCAAACTCTGACTGCTAGGTGGCAGCAGTTTTTACTAGGGATGCTCCGTTTCGATCACGTGATCGGAAATTTGGCCAGATCACGTGATTTTCAAAAAATCGGGATCGGGTGAAAAAGATCGGATTTAACCTTATAAAACAACAAATATGACTATTTAAATTCCTCCTGAGATCTTAACAAGTTCCTCTACATCAATATTATTTGTTTCTGGGAAGAAAACAACATCATTGCGTCCCACAATTTACGGCAGGCGGGGATTCAGACACCATAACATGCAGCTGTTAGCTAGTAGGCTAACGCAGAGCTAACTTAGATATCTGTATTTTGGTGGCATTTTAAACCGGACAGCAAAGGCAGTGTAACAGCCACTTGTAATGTGTGCACACTGGGCATTCAACATGCTGGAAAAGACAGCTGCATGATAAGCAATAAAAAAATTAAAGGGAAACTTGACATGTTTTCCATTTTTTCTTCTTATTTTAATGCTTTGCTGAAGTATCGGGACTCGGTATCGGCAGATACTCAAAATCAAATCACTCAGACTCGGATCGGGAGCAAAAAAATGTGACCGGAACATCCCTAGTTTTTACTTTTATCGCCTTTAGTCTGGCAAAAGAACTAGATCTTGCAGCTAATTGCACACTAGATGTGTCTTGGAAATGTCTGACCTGAGTTTTCCAATTAACTTCTGTTTTAAAAATTGCATTTACCATCTGGCTTTTAGTATCGCAATATATCGCATCGTCTCCAGATTCTTGTCATTACACCCCCTACTGAATACTAGAACTGACAAAACTGTCAAAACATTTGCTAACTGTTGGTCTAACAAACACCGAAGAGCTTTCCTGAATACTCTGAGTGTTTTATAATGGCAAAACAATGTTAAATATATACAGTACAATGAAAACTGACAAATGACTGAGCTACCGATGCAATACCAGACAAATATACATTTTACAAATGGAAAACAAAATGCAATGACATGCCAAACATGTGGCTCTTACTCTGCAGACAGTTTGGCAGCCGACAGTGGACGCTCCTCAACAGAGTCCCTGTTGTCCAGGACGTCTCCTGCAGGTATGAGTCCACATGTCCGAGAGGCAACTCCTTCTCTGTCAGCCAGCCTGGGCTCAGCTGAGACGCTCTGTGATGATGACGTCCCGCCAATACCTTTGGACACGCACAAGGATGGTGATGCAAAATATGTCACTGGCATTTAATCCCAGTTACAACTATCTGTTTAGGTGAAACTGTAAAATTTAGAATATGGTGTAAAAGTTCATTTATTTCAGTAATTTAAATTAAAATGTGAAACTAATATATGTGATAGAATCATTCCATGCAAAGCCAGATGTTTCAAGTCTTTATTTGTGATGATTATGGCTTACAGCTGATGAAAACCCCAAACTCAAAATCTCATACAATTAGAATATTGTGAAAAGGTTCAATATTCTAAACTCAAAGTGTCACACTCTAATCAGCTAATGAATCCAAAACACCTGCAAAGGGTTCCTGAGCCTTTAGATGGTCTCTCAGTCTAAGTTGGATTACTGAAATAATTGAACTTTTGCAACATATTCTACTTTTCCAAGTTTCACCTGTATAATCAAATACATCATGATGGTAACTTTTTCTCTCTGTTCCACCTGTACCAGTAGGATCTGTGGGAGCAAGTGGAGCCCTCCTGCTGGGGAAAGATGAACTGGTCTACACTGTAGCCCCTGGTGGTGAGGAAGACCTTGTCGTTACGGCTTTTATTGAAGCTCACAGCGTGGCCGGCCGTCCAACGAGCATCATCAGCTTCAACAGTGACTGTGGCTCAGAAGCTGCGCTCGCTTCAGACTCTCAACCCATCAACATCGTCTGTGGTACTGATTCAGACGGACCTGTAGAAAATGATCCCATCACTCCAGGACTTACAACAGCCTCAGAGGTTAAAGAGGTGGTTGCCATGGCAGAGGTTAGTATGACAGTCCTGTTTTATTCCTGAAGATTTGTTTTCAGAAGGCAGCTTGATGGATGGATCCAGATCCAATCATTAAGAACTCAGGATTGTAAAGTTCAGAGGCAATTAAAATTATTACTTTTTTTAGACAAAACTTTGTATTTTTTGGTTGCCATTGGTATGTGACGAGCTTTTTGAGCAAAATGGCAAAAATTGCTCCAGGAAAACATTTCCTACTCCACCTTAAAAAAATAAATTAATTAATTAAAAAAACAGGTACATTTTTTAAACTTGACTGGAGTATGAACACTTAACCATAACTCATGTGCTTGATAAAAATTACGCCATCACCCTTTTCAGCTTGGTTAAGCAGATGCATACATTTTAATTAAACATGGGACACACACCAGAACAGCCCCGTAACAAGTGATATTAGCCATTCGCTAACAACACTTTACCGCTCAAAACCCTGCTAAAACTATTTCAGTCACCTTTGTCAAGACTTCACAATAAAACACTTTATTGAGTTTTACTTTTTAAATGAGAGTAAATACTGCTTTAAAATGGACATGTTGAACCGGCCCTTTGGTTTTTTTCTCTCGTTATGTACAATGAGAGCTAGCATTAGCATTAGCTTACCAAGACACATGAAAAAAGACCAGGAAATTCCACGATGTTGATGATTTTTTTTGCTTTTCCTGCTTTAGTAAGTGGTTAATTGTTTGTTAACTAAATAATAAAAACTAACTAAATAATAAAAACAAAAACTACAGACTCACTTTTCACAGTTAGAAGCATAAAGACAAAGGACCAGCTTCTGTTTGCGCTGCATGTGCATCAGCATTTCAGTCCCCCCTGCTCACATGTTAAATAAAGGTTCTGGCTAAGTTTAGCCAAGTGGGAAAATGTTAAAAGCGGGAGATTTGATTATTGTTTTACACTAGATCACTAAATATTTATCTGACAGTGAAAAAACACCATGAATATTAAATATAAATGAAATAGGTGACTTTATTAACTTTTTTTTTCCTTTTGTTATTTTAAAGATGTGTAACAGTACTACCCTCTGTTGCAGGTGGCTATGGCAAAGCTGCGGACTGGTGAGCCCTTAGCCATAGGGATGTCTAACTCCGGTTCAACCATCTCCTCCTGGATGAGTGATCTTAGCGCGGCCAGTGAGGCTGATCTGTCCCTCCACAGTTTCAGTCAGTCCCAGAGCCAGCAAGGAGAGGCCCTGGCTGATCTGGAGAATAGCTTTGGTCTTGAGGGTTTGAGTGGTTGTGAGAGTGGAAAAAGCTCAAGAAGAGGAAGTCTAGAAGGAGAGTTGGTACTGTCAGAGAACACGTCTGATAAGGGTGCAGCAAACAAAGACAGGCTGAGAAAACTCCCTCCATCAATGGCTAAAACCACCATCCAAATCCTAGCAGGGCCTGGAAACCACTCTCCTTTCAAAAGTACCAAAAATGTTCACCCATGTGTGGTAGTCAAACCCATGATTATACAGGAGCCCACAATCCTGTCCTCACCCACAAAGACCCAGTTTATGAAAGACCCCATAAAACCCAACTCAGAGGTTTTAGCCTCTATTTCCAGTGAGATGAGTTTTGAAGACCCCTGGTTGAAGCGTGAACTGGAGGAGGGAAGGTCCCGGGACCTTGTGTGTGAGGTGAAGCCAGAGGTGAGGGAGGTGCACCCTTTGAAGAGCCACCCAGGAGAGAAATCCACGGGTGGAAATGGAGATGAGCGTGGCTTCTGCAGGAATGGTGAGAAACAGAAGACTCTGATTTAAAGTAAAACATTTCATGTATGCATCCGTTTCTATGTTATTTTTCTGCACCTTTACCACCAGGTGGGGATTACTGCAGCTCTGGTCTGGGCAAAGAGGTGGTGTCATCTCCAGACTCTTTTAAGAGAGTAGTGGACGGCTGTGAGATGGTCGCTGTTGTTGCCCAAGGTGAATGCCTGACTGGTATCTATAGCCCAGATATCCACTACACAGGCAGTCTCCCTCGCGGGTGGCACCGTCTCAACCTCCATGATGGTCTAGACTGCGGAATAGAGTACCATAACCTTGGCGTCACCACCTCAACTCCTTGCAGTCCCCGTGCCACCCTCGATCGATCCAGTGGAAAACTGGGCTTTTTCTCTCACAGGAAGGGTGGGATCCCACCTCTTCCACCAGTAAGGAAGTCCAGCCTTGACCAGCGAAACCGGGCAGCCAGTCCTCTCCACAATCTCAGTCATGGGGCGAGCGGCACAGGAGATAGTGCAGGAACATCTGGATGTGCTCCTGCAGGAATCAGCAGACAGCGTGGCTCCAGCATAGACAGCAGCAGACTCTTCAGTGCCAAGCTGGAACAGCTAGCTAACAGAACAAACTCTCTGGGCCGGGCCCACGGCTTACACAGTGGTTCCCACCACTACGACTGTTTCTCCCTGGAGAGGGGTGAGAGCCTTAGAGGGGGAGGAGGGGTGAGGGGGGACACTACCATGCCTCGTACTGGACGTAGCCTCACTCGTGCTGGATCGGTATCGTCTCCCACTGGGAACTCCAGCAGCACCAATTTCAGTGGAAGTACCAGTCCAAGCAGCGCTCCACAGTCCCCAGCCAAGACCAGCAGCCAGATGAAGATATCAGCTGTCAGTAAGCTGCTAATGACCAGCAGTCCTAAAGCCAGGAGTCTTTCTGCATCCAGCACCAAGACCCTGAGCTTCTCTACCAAGTCTTTAAGCCAGACAACCAGCCGCAGCTCCAGCCTTCCTCCCAATGGAAAGGTAGGAAGCAAGGAACTCACATTTTAAACCTAGATGAAACTAGATGTGATGATTAAGCTTTTTGTTACTCAGTGACCACTCAAACAATTTCCTTATTTCCTCAACTCCAGGGTTCAGTGCAGGGTCCCGTTCAGCAGCAGGGACCTGCCACCGGATCGTGGTCTACCCAGTCTCTGAGCCGAAGTCGAGGAGGAAGCCTGACGGCCAAACTGCCTTTAAGAGCCGTCAACAGCAGGATCTCAGAGCTCCTCCAGGGAAGTGCAGGATCCCGATCCAGGAGTCATGTGCAGGGAGGAGGCACCGATCGAGCTGAGGAAAAAGATGCTGCAGCGTCAAGGTTGGTTATTTTTGCATCCCAAACGTTTACACCAAAAACAAGATTAACAGAATGCTTTACAATAATTACCATAATATATACAATCATTTAACGTTTTAACTGTTGTTACTTTGGTATTGTGTGGTTTTTAGTGGGGGTGGAGCAGGAGGAGACAGTCTGGGAGAGGAGAAGGCAGCTGTGGTACAAACACTGCCCTCTCCCTACAGCAAGATCACAGCCCCAAGAAAACCACACCGCTGCAGCAGCGGCCACGCCAGTGACAACAGGTATGAGCTCAAGTGCATAATGAGATGTGATGGATTGATTTTCCTAAACTTGTTTTTTTTTTTTTTTTAAATATATTATCTTTACCTGTGATTCTATTTTGCCCTAAACAGCAGCGTACTGAGCGGCGAGCTGCCACCAGCCATGGGCAAGACGGCCTTGTTTTACCACAGCGGAGGCAGCAGCGGCTATGAGAGCATGCTAAGAGACAGCAGCGAGAACACAGGAAGCACCTCCTCTGCTCAAGACTCCCTCAGCGAGCACAGCTCAGCCACCACCTCCTCCCGACGGAGCTCCAAGAGCAGCAAGAAGAGCAGGAGCAACACAGGTAAAGATCTCGTTTTCACGTCAAAACCAAGTAAATTTACTTGCTTTTGTTCACAATTAAGTATGTTGGTGTTATTTAAGTTATGATGCATATTCTTCCTGCAAAAGCATGCACTCAAACACAGGAAAAAAACCTCGAGAGCAGCTTTTTATTTAAAGCGATTGCTCATATTACCTTACCTGCAGTAGAGATTGCATGAAAATAGTATGCAATCCACCTTAAAACAGCTGACCCACCCATCCATTTAAAGAGAGTCAGTAGTCAGAACCCGATTGGTTTTTTTAATCAATTTATCTTCAGTATCAGTTTGTTTTTCAGTTTTAGCAAAGTTCCTCTGAAAAGCTCTGAAGGTAGGAGTGGGGAAGCTCGGTGAGTTGGATCCACCGGTAAAAAGTGTGGCTGGATGATATAATGCCAGAAAGGTGACCCTGATCATCCATCTGTGAAATGGTAGAAGTGAATGTGCTGCTGCAGACTGTAATGAATATATATACTCACCAGAATACCACACAAAGAACGTGCTAATGTAGCTGCCAAATTGCTTTCTGCTGGTTAAGCGCGGATATGCAGATGTGTATAAATTCAGATTGGAAAGCAGCAGCTCTGCCTGCTGAGTCTGATTATTGATTTCAATCTAAAAATATACAATCTTACCTTCCAGCTATTTAGCATAAAATCTGGTCTTACTTTATTTCTTTTTTCTTTACCCAACCACTAACAGGCTTTCAGATTCTCACAATGTGACACAAATGACCATGACAGAGTTTGGTCTGATTAAAGAAGATTGAAGATATTGTACACAGATAAAAACCAATGTCCTACCATGATGTTAATTACATCACCAGCTGAGCCTCTCTTTGTGCCTGATTTCCATTAGATGTGACTCACATGATTGGATTCCCTTTTTTTTCTTCATCTATTTCTCAGACTTCATCTCCACCCCGCAGACCCTCAGTCTTCCTCTGTCCGCTGTGTCCTGATGAAATACAAATGTCTCTGCTTGACCTTTCTTTGCTGCTCTGAGACCAAAAGACAGCTCCAACCTTATTAAAATCACCACTTTTCTCACGTTATCTCTCGGTTCTTCTGATAACTCTCATTCTGGTCGACATGGCTGGCAATTTCTATGGGAAGTGTTCCTGATCAGTGTGTGTGTGTCAGAATTCTTCCATGGAGTCCATTATTATTTCTCATTGTTTAATCAGGACCTTTGACCTTAACCAAGTGAGACCTGAAGTTCTTTAGATCTTGTTCTGGGTTTTTTTTTCTTCTTGAATTTCTTTCGACATGGCGGGGTGCTATCTGAGATCTTTTAGCCTACTTGATGTGGTAGGACAGATTCTTTTGAAGCGATATCTTAATTCTACAGGTCTGGCTGTAATCAGGTCTGAGTGTGGCTGCTGCAGAAACTGAGCTCAGCTTTCCATATAACATGATTAATCACAGTTAATATATGTTTATTTAAGGAAAGTCACTACTTTTTCAAATATTGCCAGGTCGATTTAGATAGCCTTTCTCCCTTAATGGTTAAACCAATTGAAAACGGTATTTTGCATTTACTCAGGCTATCGTTGCCATTGAACTTTGTTGATATGAGATTTTAGGGACAAGCATAAATGTATAACAGGGTAAATACTTTTTTTTCTCAGGAGCTTCGCTTCACACTTTATTCTCATCAGTCTTGTTCTATACCAACAAGAACACCACCATTGTTTTATGGCTTTTTACATGATATAAAACTAATTTTAAATAACTGTTAAAAACACCATTTGGGGTAAATGCATATTAAGTGCTGGTCAAAAGACTGCATTTATAAATAAAAAACTTATATTTGTTTCATGAAGATTTTCTTTTTCTGCTCTGAAACACATTTTTTAGGCCTCCAGCGCAGACGTCTCATCCCAGCTCTGACCTTGGACTCATCTTCTTCTTCACCTTCTCAGCGCTCCTCCAAACAGGCCATCACTTCCTCTTCTTCATCCTCCTCCAGTCCAGGTGCATGCTGGGTAGATGGCCCACTGGGGCCTGCAGCGTCCTCCAACCATCGGGGCGCTGCCACAACAGAAACCTTTGAGATCAAAGTGTATGAGATAGATGATGTGGAGCGACTACAGAAGAGGAGGGACAAAGGAGGCAAGGTGAGAGAGAGAGGGGTGGTAAATAGGAGAAATCACAGTGAATCCGGGTCTGCAGAGATCTGGTTCGCCTTGAGAATTTAGATAACATCAACATAGAGTTCAGTGCAGAAGAGCAGGAGGCCCATTAGACTGAATGTCAATTAAATTGATTTAATGAAGAATAGTACCTTTTTATTTTACAAATTCAATAAATTAACATTAGCACCACATTCTGCATGAACAATAAACACTCCTTCCTCTTGCTTTTATGGATTTAATTTAAAGATTATTCTTTGTAAAACAGACTACGTTTATAAAATGATTGCAAATGAATGCACGGTGGAGGTTTTCTGGGTTCCCATTGTTAAACTTCTGTGTGTTTAAGAGCGAGAGCTTTGTGTGAGCTTTGGAAACGCAGAGGGAGAACAAAGCAGGAGTTATAGATTTTTCCTGCAGCGGCCTGAAGAAAGCCACTTAACCCCCAACTGCTCCAGTGAAGCAGCTCTGTGTCCCAAACACCCGACAGCGATCCCACTGTGAATCGATGAGGGGTGAATGTTTGCAACCGTGTGAATGTTAAGCATGCCGCTGCTGAACGAGAGCCACGTGTGCTTCACACACACCGTCTGGAAACGTAAAGGTAAATAAAACCCTTTCTGTGTGCTGGCTCACGCTCGCTGTGTGCACCTGACAGGAGGTGGTGCACGTCAGTGCCAAGCTTCGTCTGTTGGAGCACCGCCAGCAGCGGATCAGCGAAGTCAGAGCCAAGTACCAGTGTCTGAAGAAGGAGCTGGAGCAAACCAAACAGCACCTGATGCTGGAGCCACACAAATGGACCACTGAGTGTAAGTGTTGCACATCAGGATGTTTTAGGCAAATGTTTAATTTATGATGCACATTTATGTGAGATTTGGTCATAAAAATCATTTTTCTACTTTTGCATGAAGCTCCATTGAAACATTTTTCTCTGCTCGTTCATCTGCATCCAGTTGAGCTGCAGCAGCCCTACGACGTGGACTCGGTGGAGTATCTGGAAGCTTTGGAAACAGTGACGGACAAACTGGAGACCAGAGTCAACTTCTGCAAAGCTCATCTCATGATGATTACCTGCTTTGACGTCTCCTCGAGACATCGGTAGACAGGTCAGAGGACAGAGGAGGCAGAGCTATTTAAACCCTATTCTCTGATTGATAAAACACGATGAAAAAATAATATCGATGACATGTACTGGACCAGCAAACTGGATGATGAACGGCACGGAGAAAACCTTTGATTATGATCCTCGACGTGTAAGTAGACTAAAGGACGGATGAATGAACAAATAAAACGAAGACGCACAGAAATGAGATACATGCACCGAGACAGATCATCTTCAGACATTAAAAACATCTTATGAGCCATTTGATTTGAGTACAAATGGCTCGAAGAGGCGGAAAGATGGTGCGATTGTGAAAAGAAATACAGAAAGAAACAAAGATGCCTCAAAGACTGATCAGAACAATTAAGAATGTAGAGAGAAACACTGTCGTTTGAAAACCTGGTGGAAAAACCTTTTCCAGAGTTTTAGCTGTAAATATGCTCGCCACCGAACGCAGATGCCGTATTCTCGTGCAAAGACTCACTGAGAGAAGACGGACAGATAAGTGCCTTGTGAACATTTCTAATAGAACCAACACCAGTCCTCTTTCTCTCTGGTTTTTTATGGACATGTCTGGTGCTAGCATAAAACAAAACCCCATAAAAATCTGCGTCCTTGGATTCTTATTTTTAAATTGCGTCATTTCCTAATGTGATGTTTTATCTGTGGGTCGGTGTTTAAACGTAATGAGGAAAAAATTATCTAATCGACTAAGTTTCAGTGTGTGATCATGATCATGAAAGAAAAAAAACATTAACGCTGAACCAGACCTGCAGAACATAAAAATCAACATCAAAGAGCAAAAATTTCAAAATGTAAAAAGTAAAAATTTTATGAAAGAATCTGTTATTTATGCCCGGACCTCACAAATGAAGCCCATCTGAGTTAGAACCATCTGTATTTTTATTCCAGATACAGATGTGATGTTCACAAAAGCCCCGTGTCCAATATCGGAACTTCCGGGTAATTTTACCAGACATTCTCGGCATGTGCGTGTCTCCATTTCACCAGGCCATTTCAGGGACCAACCGAGTACCTGAACTGGGGTATGTATTCAGAAATGGCCCGGTGGAGTCGCTGGGCAGGACTTGTGGTTAACTCATGCTGATTGGTTGTAAATCATTGGGAAAAGACATCGGCAGACGTCGCCAAACAACCGACATTTGTAAAATTGGAAGAGTTGCTGGTGAAGCAGAATGGAAGGAAAAGAAAATAAGCAGCGTTGACGCTCCAACACCGAAAAATGCGGTGGGAATCTCCCACAACGCTGAAATTCACGCCGCTTTGTGGTCTCCTACAGATCATTGAATGCCACTTTTAAAGTCACACAGCTGCTTTCCCGATCCCTACAAAGGCAAAGCAGCTTTATTTGTATAGAACATTTCATACACAGAAGCAGTTCAATGTGCGTTCCAGGAGCAAGAACAGCACGAATTAAATGGATTAAATTATGGCGTAAGTTGACAGAATAAAACATCTTTAATGTTATAAATGTCCATTGATGTCTTTTGGCACTGATCAATGATGTCACTCACTCAGTGCATTTACATGTGCATCTAAGTCGATCTGGGGCGACCTAAAGTAATAAACTGGGAGCCTTTATCCTAGTTTACATGTACGTTAGAAAGCTGAACTCTCGAACGATGTTCGTTCCACTCTGGTACAGTAGTTGACATGCGCCCTTTTGTTCCAGCAATTTCTCTGATTAGCTTACAGCAACACAGATAGGCCCAATCCCAATACTCGCACTTCCACCCTTGCGCCCTTCAATTGTGCGTTCCCGGTCAGGGGTGCAAGTGCGTAGGGGGCCCCGATTCTCAAGTGCGGAAGTTGACCACGCCCCTTTTGCACCCTTAATCCGCATTTCGCACAAGTCCGCATCGATATGGACTTCGGACAAGGGTATTACCCACAATCCATTGCTGCGTGGGAAGTCTGAGAAGAAGGCGGAGCAATGGCTCAAGTGCCTTTTCTGAAAACATGTATTTTCAAATGAAATAAGTTAATTTTAAGACAATTAATGATATTTATTCATGCTCTGAACGTATTAGACTAAGATTTACAGCAGATTAAACAGAAATTAATTTAAATTTAGTCAAATACTTGTTTGTTTGAAAGTTGTTAATAAAGATTTTTTTAAAAAGTAGCACAAACAGCGACCGGCATCCCAGCATGCGTCACAGTCGATGACTCAATGCTCCCTGTCCCAATTTGGCACACTTGTGTACTATGCACTTGATGCCTTACTGCGCACCTCATTTAAGTGCACTTCATATGAGGGCCTAGGGCACAGTGTGAGTATTGGGATTGGGCCGTAGAAAACAAACACTGGCAGGAGTGAAACAGAGGAAGTTAAAACAGGATATGAACAATGGCCGAAGGAATGGACAACGCTGCAGCACAGCTTATTTAATACGTATTGTACTGTTTAATCGTGTTACTTTGAGGTGATGATATTATCAGAAGACCACTTCCACGGTCTCGTCACTTCTGGAAGTTACCGGTATCAGCTCGACAGATCCGTTTACATGCAGATGCAGTTGGTTTCCTACTGCATTTTCTGGGTGCTTCAGCACGATTAGAACCAGTTCGCCTTCAGCAAGACTAACATGTGTACATGCATTTTTAAAACGTCAGTCTATTTAGGACAAAAGTTTGGTTTTCTGATGCGCATGTAAACGCACTGACTGTTGAAATGGTCACAATATGCTGACGTCTTAGCTAAATCTTGAAACGAACGATTTTATATGGAGACACAACAGCTGAGGACCAAGCCAGCTTAATTTCTTTGTCACCTTTACCCCTGTGGAAAATTTCCCAGAATTCCTATAGTGGAAACACGGCTAAATAAAAATAAATGTCTCAAATGAGTAGAAGTGAAAAGATCCCTCTCTGATCGACAGACAGACTGTCCTCTATTTGTATCTATGTTGTTCTGCTTTATCCTAAAAGAAAATGAATGATTTGTCAAAATGTGTGTGTTTTATAATAAAGTGTCCCGTTTTTTTACTTGAGTGGAATGGGGCCATGCGGAGATTGTGTATGATAGAGAGAAAATGTAAAAAAAAAGATATTTGAAATCAGCACACTGATATTCAGTTTAAATCCTGTGTTAAAAGCGCAAATCAAATTAGGATGAATTTCCATGTGTTTAAATTGTTTTAGGATTGCATCCTGTGATTGTAGAGAAACTAAATATTATAATCATGCATAAAAGAAAGAAAGAAAGAAAAGCTATTAAAAATTGATTTAGGAAGAAATAAAACTTAGAAGCGAATCATAGATCTCTGCCTGGTTCCATTTATTCTGGATGAATAGCAAAAGATTTGTTCATATTACAATCTATGGTGCTTGAGATGTTTATGATCTAAATGTTTGTACAAATATAAATATACAAAAGAGCCGGTTTCCCTCTAAGGTATGAAAGACCCTTTGTGTGCTTCTTTTTACATCAGAGGCATCACCACGGTTACCCTTGCTGTAACCAAACTCTCCTCTGTACAGCTTTGCCGCAAGCAGAAAACACTCTGTGGGATCCAGTTAATCCTCTCTGAGGTCTAAAACGACTCTAATGTAGTTTTTATCCAAGTGTGGCTGTTTAAACACTCAAGAGAAAGTTGTTTATGTGCAGAAAATACTACAATAATGTAAACTAGAGGGGAACTTACCCCAGAGGCGAGGTGATTTGGTCTAACTGGACTTATAAAGTGTTTTTTTTTTAACCAGCAGGTGAAACAGCCATGTAAATCCTCCCCGTGCAAGTCATGAGTGAAAGTTTATTTATTGTCAGCTCACTAGAGCAACGTTGCCAATCATGTTTCTTATTTATCTTCACCCTTTGATCCTGAGAAGTTACTATGCATTCATGAACAATAACTGTACATACGTTTCTGAGCCCATGTATATGCACCCATTTTTAGTTTGAATGCTGCAAGCATTCAAACTATTGTTTTCCTGTTTCTCTTTATTATTATTAGTTTGAATGCTGCAAGCATTCAAACTATTGTTTTCCTGTTTCTCTTTATTATTATTCTTCTTCTTCTTCTTATTCTGCTTCCGTACGTTTTTTGGACCTTTTCAACTCCTTCAAACTTTCAGCAATTTCAACAAATGTGGTATCAAAACGTTCAGCTCGTTCAGGTCTTTCCGGCTATGACTTTTGGTATTGATATTTTCAACCGTTTCCGAAATATTCAGCTTTTTCTATGATTTTTTTCCCATAGGAATGAATGGGAAGCCCTTAAAATTCTCAAAACTTTTGGCCAAACCATTCAGCTCTTTGAGAGTTAACTACTTCAGCATACTTTAACCTAGAAACTT
>SSNS01000050.1:2859000-2916374 GCA_006937985.1 Aphyosemion australe | reverse complement strand
TTCCTGCCTTACACACACACACACACACACACACACACACACACACACACACACACACACACACACACACACACACACACACACACACACGATCGCTCAAGCACGCACAACTTATCCAAATTCCTCCTTTTTCAGACCAAAATCTTTTGCAGGGAAGTCTAGTTGATTAATTAATGATTAATTCATTTTATTAGAACAGGGGCACTGTTGCATTATGGATCTTGTAGTTTTTTTTCACAGTGTAATAAAACACAACGTACATTTCTCAAGACTTGAAACAAAGTTAATTGAAGAAACAATGAATGAGTGAACATACATTTAAGACTTTTTAAGGTTTAAAACTTTATGTTGCATTTAGGAGTTTTCATGATCGTGACAAAAATGTTTAAAACAATAACACAACACCTATGTTTCCTGCCTTACACACACACACACACACACACACACACACACACACACACACACACACACACACACACACACACACACACACACACACACACACACAAACGCACGCACACACACACACACACGCACACACACACACGAGTATTTATATGGATGTCTATCAGGGTTAAAAGCCTTATTTGGTTTTCGAGGTCTATAGTTTGGCTGAGTGCGTAGACATGACTCACCATTCTGCTAACTCTGGGGTTTAAATGTCAGCTACTAATTACAATTCCTTGGATCAAAATTAACCTTTAAAATGAACTTATTTAAGATGCCAGCGTAGCTCATTTATTTTATGGATCATTAATAAATGCACGCTGTGCATGAGCAATGGGTTCACTGAGTGTGAGAGGAAGTTAAAGGTAAATTTGAGCAGTTTCTGCATCCAAGGAGCTCTTCATCAAAGAGATGGAACGTCATACTTCCCCGTGTGCTGCTGGGATAATGGCTACAGACGAGTAACAGAAAACCCTTGGTAGTATCAACACACAGTTGCTATCCAAACTGCTGCTACGTTGTGGCTCAGAAGCCATTGACTGGTGTAATCTGCTGTGTAAATGTGTAGTTTGGGCCTGTCTGTCTGCTGTCTGGGTTCTGCTCACTGGGACAAAAGAGACGGACACCTTGCCCACTGACAAAGGGCCTGGCTCTAATTGGAGTAGACAAGGCTTGCTGATGGAGCCTTTTTAAGCAATTGAACATGGTCAATATAACTAATGAAACATAAATGATGAGCAGTTCGACTCCAACAACAGTCCTGTCCTGTATGAGTCCATCAACCTCTGGAGTGAAGTTGTGTTCTGACCCATGATGCCCTTTAAATGATCTGTGTGAAGGAGCGGACACTTTGCCACACACAGGCGAAGTAGCTCTCTATTGTTACTCTGAGTTTCATTTAAAAGGAAAACCGAGTCCGACCTGGCGCCGTTAGGATGTTTTTCTCCAGGAACATCACAACATCAGAGACCCTGCTTTGTACATCTCCTGACAAAACGGTTAGCTGTTCTTCTCTGAAACCCGTGAGGAAGGTGAGCGGGTTCTTCTCAGAAAGCTGTGAAGAATGTGCATGGTGAAACCTGTGTGGGCCACTGGAATCTCCTCAAAGAGAGCGAGGACGCCAGCACAGAGCTCTCACCACGGGAGAGAGGAACAGGTCTTTGTAATCAGAAATGCAGGCAAAAGAATAAAGAGCATTGTTCACAGCCTACAGAGTTTCTGTACCTCTGGTCCTGTGATCCGTCCACAAGGTCTCCAGTAGGCCCTTCAGAATGCCCACGCCTCAGCGACAGCAAGTTCTAACTTCACTTAGATGTTTGATGCTTTCTGATGCTTTTAAGGCCAAAACGAAACGCTGACACCCAATCTTTTAATTTACAGGATTTTATTTGATGCCATCCAAAAAAAACCAAAAACAAATTAAACTTAGTTTACGTTAGACACATGTTAAATAAAGAAATGACATCAAACAGACATACAAAGCACAGTTTTAGCTGAGCTCAAGAGGTAAATGACTCATGAGTTATGAGTGCATTTATGAGTCTAAATAAATATTGTAAAATTCTCTAAAATATGCACATAAATAATAAATGTAATGGTTAAAAATGAAATCCCTATTTCTCCCAAAATAACAGTATTAGAGGGATGTTATGTTGCTCTTCTGAAGGCTGTATTTAGGTCAAATTTAAAAATATTTACTCACTTTCCCATCATGGGCAGCTTCCTGAAAGGCCTCTGTTAGAAGAAATAGAGTTCACGTCATACAGGAGTGATGTGCTAACTGCTAGTCTAAATGCAGCAGAGACCAAATGACTAAAACTTTTCAACATGTGATCCAACAAGTTGAACTTATCTTGCCTCTAAAAGGCAAAAGCTGACGTTCCCATACGAAATCATGAAACTACTTCAAACTACCAACAACCAATAAAAGATGTTGCTACATGCAGCCGTCACCATATCCAGGCATGTTTTTACTAGTTGGACATAACTACACTGGTTACGTTTATTTTTCACATTTGAAAGGAAATAAAAATTCAGTACAAATATAGTACATAAAACTACTACTACTACTACTACTACTACTACTACTACTACTACTACTACTACTACTACTAGTATTACTACTACTACTTAAAATAATACAGAAAAATAATCACTGTTTTCATGCACATGTATCTTATATTTAAAAATAAACTGATCTAAAATATAAAATTCATCATATAAACTGGATACATTTTACTGTGTGATTTTAATAAGAGAGATGAGAATGTCATGTTTAGATGTTTTCTTCTTCCAGCCCTCTTGTTGTTCTCCGTGCTGTACATGTGGGTATAGAATCAAACGTGAAGCAACATCACAGCTGTATTTAGGCCTATCCAAAAATGTTTGAGTTTATTTAACTGGTAATATTGAGTCTTCAATCTGCTTCGATGGATATAAAAGGACTGAAAGAAGAATACAAAAACAAAAAAACCCAAAACAAAAATAAACAAAAACACAATAGCACTTTTGTGATTGAATGTATCACCACACTATTACAACACAAATGTTATATTCTGATAACATGAAGAAAATGTGTCCAAATGTGGAGAAAAAAACCCAGTCTAACCAGTTGTTCTCTAATAAAGTGAAACTGTTACATAAAAATATCCAAACAAAAAAAAAGTACTTTTGTTTTAATTCGCGCGTCGCGCTGCATGTCCGTCGGGATTTTCCGTAGCTCTCAGCGTTGTTTCCATAGTAACCGAAGTACCAAAGTATCACGCTGAAGGGGAAACTTATCAACTATGAGAGCCGTTCTATGACGACGGCTGAGAGTCATGCTGGAACCGAATGATTTAATAATGGCGGACATTGATGAACGTGAAGAAACGGAACCGTTTTGTCACGAGGAGGTAAGTTTGGACCGAGCTTCTGTCGGCCATTAAACTTGTTAATGGCGTTTGTGCTAAATATTGGATGATAAATTACATTATATAAGCTAACTGAGCTGTATAAATACTTAACTTTAGACAAGGCTATTATTGCTTAAACATGTTTAGTGTTGCACCTGCTAACTACTAGCCTATTCTCACTATTACAACTGTGTTTTTCCTATATGGTAATCATTATGTCATTTATTCCTACTGAACCTGGTGAATGCAGGTGTTACAACCACCCCTTTGACTTTCCTCTGAGTTATATTTAAATCTAAAACCACCTCTGACTCCAGGTCTCAGGTGACATCCCACAGTCCCTGCTGAGCTACTTTGAGGCCTCTAAGAAGAGAGCATCAGTCTGTGAGGGACTCATCCTCCAGGATCTGGAGGGTATGGTGACTTCTGAGGAAACTTCATGATTCAGATCACACCAGTTCGGATGGTGACATGTTTTCAACAATAGTAATCAGATGCATTTTGCCTTCCAGTCCTTCCTGTATCTCATCCAGTTGAGGGTTTGATCAACTTGCCATTTGACCTTGACAGGGATTTAAGAAGACAAAGTGAAAAGGTAAATGTTTCCTAAAGACTTTTATCTGTCATTTATGGGTTTTAATGATGAAAACACTCAAATGTTGTATAATGCTCATTTTTTTAGATGCAGATTAGCTGTGAGACGGACATCAATGACACCGGAGGTAGGTGTGAAATATGAACAAACTAAAAACGATGACAGGTGATAAGTAAACACCTAAACTAAAAGTTATTTAAATTAGAGACAAAATTATAACTTTTAAACATTTATAAAGTTCTCTTCATGGTATCTGTCTCAGGTTTTATATTTCCTAGGTAAGACATGCAGATTTTAAAGAACACAGCTGATTTTAATCATGATAAAATTCAGCTCCACTGTTTGACTGAATCACGTGTAACAACAGACTTAACCACAAGAGGGGGCTGTTGTCTTACTTTTACAATTAAATTCTCTGAAACAGGAAAGAAATGCTGGATTTAGATGACAGATCAGATTTTTAGGATTGCACTTACATGCGTGTTTCTCATGTTTAACAGACAGTTATATGCTGAGTGACGGTGCAGCAAAAAGTGGCAATGAGACAAAAGGAGAGAAACCTCAGTGTGAGGAGGTGCAGAGAAAAGAGCAGAGGCTACAAAGAGAGAGAGCCTTCCAGGAAGATCTGAAGAAGATCATGGAGGCGGAGAAGGTGTGTCAGTCTGGACTCAACATGTGTTCACTCACATCCTGTAAACCTCTGTAATGTAGTGGCTTGTCTAAGTGAAGAACCAGTAAGCTACTCTGGTCTTCAGATGGACGTGTCTGTGATTCTACAGGATTATACTCAGTTATGTGTTCTAATTCATTTATTTATGACCTTTTCTGTCCAGCTTCGCCAGTTGGAACTGGAGCTGATAAGAAGTGGAGCTCAAGAAAAACTTGAGCAGGAGTTGCTGCTTCAGCAGGTTTGTGTTAAAAGGATGATTTATAGTGTTTGAAGTCTGCTTCTGTGAAGTAGCTGACGATTAGAAACCGAAGAGAAGGTGTCAGCGGTAAACGCTGTCTTCAGCCTCCCATCTCACACAGGGAAGACAGCCAGGAAAACGTCTTTTGTATTGTGAGGCGACAAAAATATGAGGGAATAAACAAATATGTTTATACTCAATATTTAATATGAGAGCAGTATTAAAATAAAAACACAGCAAGTAGTTGCCTTCTTTCTACTCTATTCTTGTTTAATGTGCAAGAATGGTGCAAAATGATAATTTTGCATAAAGTCATCAGTTCCATCTTCTGTATCCAACCTCATAAAATATGAAAACACTGAAAATGTCAGTCGCTGATATTAAAATGGCAGATTTTGACAGATTCCCAGAGGGACTCATATGATTGTTTTTTTTTATAGATAACCTCATTTTTAAAAATAATTTTTAAAGTTTTTATCACATGTCACTTTAGTTGTAGGCCTGCTTAATAGATCAACGTAGTTTGAACTGGAGCTTTTATCCAAAATATATTTCTGTGTTTCTCATCTTCTTCCTGTCAGATAATAACAAAAGAAATCAGCAGCATAAAAGACATTTTTGATGAAACTGAGTAAATTTACCAGATGACTGTCTGCACCTTTTCCTGCTGAGTGTTGAGCCACAGAGTCATCTATGAGGACATTGATCCTGGTGTCAGATCGAGCTCCACACATCTTCTAAAAACACAAATCCAAGACCCTTGGCCAAATTCACAAAACCCCAAACTTCTTGGTCAGAATCAAACTTTCACCTCAACATCATCCAAAAAGTGTGTTCAGATCATGAACACAGCATGTAAAATTATAATCCCCACAGAACATTCGTTAGACACATAGCCTCCAGGGCTTTCAGTTAACAGGAAATATTTAGTGTAAGAGTAACAAAAATACACTGATTAGAGGGATATGAAGTGCTGATAACAAAAATAAAAACACATTACTGTAATTCACATCATGTCTTTCTGCACATGGTCCTCCAGAGGACTTCATCCACATCAAAGGCAACATTCCCTGTTGCATCATGGGAAAACACCCTGATATCCTTGACTTTTATAACTCTTGTGGAACTTTGCTCAGATGGTATTCTGTACACTTCATTCTAAGTCTGCTGTGTTGGAGAACAGAGTCAGTTGGTAACTGTAAATGTGATGGTGGTGCAGGGGTTAGGAGTTCGCCCTGTCATCAGTGGGTTGCCGGTTCAATCCCACAGTAAAACACCTTGAGATTTGGAAAGGCACTTCTTCCATCAAAGGTGACACCGTCTTCACTGGATTTCAGAGTTGGATGGCATTATTTTGAATGACCATGTCAACAGTGATGCTTTTTGTTTTTGGGAGAAAAGAGACGTCCTTCCACCATCATCTGGTCACCTTCAGCTCTAGAAAACACATACAAATGTAAATAGCCAGTAAAAATAGCTAGTAATGAAGATTACAGCACTTACAGAATAGTATAAACAAGGACATGGAGGACAATAGTTGTCTGAATTTCATCAGTAATGACTGTTCTTGGTTTTCCTCGTCCATCACCTCTCACATGGACTCTTCCTCTGCCTTTCTGTCTATCCATGCAGATGCACCTGAGCCACCAGAGCTCTGAACTGACTTTTATCCTCCACAACTGGTCTGAGCACATCTTTAGAAACGTGTGTGAAGTTCTGATTTGCTGAGATTAAAAGAGGACAGCTGAGTTTTACTTGTGTTCACATTTTGCTGCTGGTGTTACAGTTTAGCTGCACATGTGTGAGACATGTTGAGTGTTTAAAGAAAACAGGGAATGGATAGGTTTGTGTCTGTACCTGAACAGTGTTTACGGTTTAGCCAAAACTGTGTTTGATTAAAAAAACAACACACGAGTTTAGAGTTTAGTGTTTAGTGTTTTAGCAAATCAGAAAAACTACTAAAGACACACGGTTGTTTAAAAACAACCCCACGTTAGAGAATTCTTTGTTGTGACTTCAGTTTCTTTACTTTTTAGGAGCTAATGGGTAACTTCAAAAGACAAGTAGAGCAAGAGAGGAGGAGGATAGAAGAGGAGAGGAAAACAAGGGAGAAGGAAAAGAAGAGGAAGAGAGAAGAGGAAAACAAAAGGAAAAGAGAGGAAGAGCGGGTGCTAATGGAGGAGGAGCAAAACAGAAGAAGGGAGGAAGACAGAAAGAAAAGAGAAGAGAGAAGAATTGAAGAGGAAGACAAGAGAAAAAAGGAAGAAGAGAGCAAACATATGGAAGAACAAAAGAGGAAGATGAAAAAGGAAGAAAAGAAGAATAGAGAAGAGGAAAGGAGACTTGAAAAGGAAGATGAGAGAAACAGGGAAGAAGAAAATATGAAGAAAGAAGAGAGCAAACATATAGAGGAGGAACAGAAGAGGAAGGTAGAAGAGGAAAACAAAAAGAAACGAGAAGAAGAGAGGAGAAGACTTGAGGAGGATGAGAAGAGAGGGCGGGAAGAGGAAGACAAAAGGAAAAGAGAAGAGAGGAGAAATACAGATGAGGAAAATGAAAAGTTTAAGTTTGTAGGATTGAATCTTAAGGAAGAGTGTGATGGGGAGGAAAGGGAAGAAGAGCAGAAGAAAAAGAAAAGGAACGAAAACAGGAGCCATGAAGAGAAAACAAACAGAGACTATGAAGAAACAAGGAGGAAGAAGAAAGAGGAAAGAAAAGTGAATGGATTTTTGTTTAAGAGGGAGGAGATGATCAGACTCGTAGAAGAGGTGGAGAAGAAAAAAGAAGATGCAAAGACAGAAGGATTGGAAAACAAGGAAAAAGAGGAAGATAAGGAAACAAGAAGGGAGGAGGAGGAGATATTGCTTCAAGAGACAGGGAATATCAGGAGGGAAGATGAAAAGAGAACAAATGAAAAAGAGAAAATGCTTAGAGATGAGATGAGAAAGATAGAAGAGGACAACAGCAAAATAAATGAAGAAAAAGAAGCTCTAGTGAGGATGAATCAGGAGAAGATGAGAACAGAGGGAGAAGAAAAACAAAAAGAAAAGGAGTGGAAAGAGAGGAAGAGGATGGATGGAGATTTAACAAGAAAGGAAGATGAATGTAATACAAAGAAGGACAAAACGCTGGTAAAAGAAGCTAAAGACCAAAGAAAGAGGGATGAGGGGACGGGACAGAGTTTGAAAATGAAACATCTGGAACTGAAAGAAGAGAAAAAGAAAACCAACAACCAGATGGAAAAACAGGAAACAGAGATAAGGAGATTAAAAGATGAAGAACCCAAGCTCAACGAAGACACGGAGGACTGTAAGGGACATGGACAAACGGATACTGAGAGACAGAAGGACAAGTGGAAAACTGGAACAGGGAGTATGGATGAAGATGTGAGGCTTGGTGTAGAGAAGGTAAATGCATGTGACGAAGAAAAGAAGAAAGATGAAGAAAAAAGACTGATAGAAGAGACTGGAGCTAGAGAGAGGAGGAATGACTCTGATGAAGAGGTGATGACGATCACCAGGAAAAACCAGAAAGAAAAGAACAGCGGAAACAACTGGGAATCTCAGCAGAGCACAGACGGAGACGGGAAGTGGGACTCCTCCAGGTCTGGTCCTTCAAGTCTCCTCAGCTCTGGAATCAAATCAGACAAAAACATCTGTCACACATCTGCAAATGAAGCTATGGAGCAACAACATACAGAGGTACAGCCCCGCCCCTCTTCCTGCTCCTCACCTGCTTTCCTTCCAGAGCACACGGAGCACAAGAGGCTGTCCTGGATGACAGAATGTGTCTCCTGGTCCCAGCTGTCCCTTCAGAACAGGAGGAAGCAGCAACGTTCTGCCTGGAGAGGGCGGAGAAGGGCGGCGGAGGCCTGCAGCCTCCCCCCACTCTGTCCACAAACACTCCTTCAGTCCTCCGGCTGGAAATCCCTGCAGGAGGTAAGGATCTGAGCCGCACAAGCAAAACAAAACAAAAAAACAAGGGAAAGTCAAATGCGTTATTTTCCTGTCAGATGACCACGCTGACTCTGGAGGACCTGTCCAGCTGCTGCCTGTCCACTCTTGTCCAGTGCCATCATCTGCGCTCCCTCACCCTCAGGCGCTGTGGACTCAGATCTTTGGAAGGCATCAGTCAGTTAAAGGAGCTCTGCTACATTGATCTACAGGTTGATATAAAATTAAAATAGCTGAAGTTAATTTAACCAAATGAAGCTAATCTAAATTTTGGCTTTCCAGGAGAATGAAATCTCTTCTGTGGACTGTGAAAATATGACCAGCTTACGAGTTCTTCAGCTTTCTCACAATAAGCTGATGTCCATCCACGGCTTAGGCGGCGCTGAGAGTTTGGATGTTCTTGATGTGTCGTACAACTCCATCACCCGCATCGGTGAGCATTTAACGTTCATGGTGATACATAAACATGCTACGATGACTATGAGCAACAGATTTGTGCAATTTAAATGAAAAAATAGTTAGTTATTTTTAAGTTTTTTTTTTTTTTATTTTACCAAAACTACTATAACATAAGTTGACCGTAGTTTAAAACTCTGACATGGGAGGAGATGGGTGATGGGTCACAGTTTGTCATGCCTCCACTTTTGCAGATGCTTATTTTTCCACAAGAGGGCAGCACTTCCCTTTCACCTACCCTTTTACTCTCAAACACTGTTACCTTTTCACAGATAATTTCATCTTTTTGTTTGCAGGCCTCTGAGCTATCTCACTGTCTTTATAAGCATGTTTTTGGTTTTATTTCAAGCTGGTCTGGAGTCTGTAAAGAGGCTGCAGAAGCTTTTGGTGCACCATAACCAGCTGATCAGCACTAAAGGTCTGAGGGATGTTTACACACTCCTCCACCTGGACTGCTCACACAACCACCTGGCGAGCGTGGAGGGTCTGGACGGCTTGGCTCTGCTGCACACACTGGACCTCAGAGCCAACAGCCTTTCTGAGGTAAAACTAACACAAACCATCGTCACTCATGTTTGCTTCACAAATCCTTCTGCTTTATTCTCTTGTGTCATGAATGACAGAATAAGAGAGGCTTTCCTATCCAGGGCTAGACATAGTTATCACCATTGTGTAATGTGGCCAATCCTTCAGAATAAAAGTTTAAAGTGGTTTCAATTGTTTTATTTTAATAAAAATATTTTAGAAGAATCACGTTTAGGGTCTCACATTTTATTATCACCTTAAACACAACATATTTGTTCTACATTCCTACAAATTAATTCAAAACTTTCATCATGATCTGTAAATTTATCCAAAACCCCCCAAATTAAAACTGCTAAAATGTTATTTAAACATCATGAATTTACAGAAAAAGTGTCCAAAAAGCAAATTGTTTAAAATAAGCTTTACATTTTCCTCACAGTATTATTGTATTTTGCAAATGGTGCAAAATGCTGAGACACAGTTTTTAACTGGGAAATGAAAAATTGAGCACATTACTCCAGTTCTAGCCTCTTTACATTGGCTTCCAGTTGATTATAAATCCTTCTATCAATCCTCTGGTCTGCTTCAGCCTTATGCCTCCGCTCTGCTGATCAGCTGTTGCTCTCACTCCTAAGTCGTGGCTGAAGCTTACAGGAGACTGAGCGTTCTCGGTTGTGGCCCCAAAGCTGTGGAATGATCTTCGTCTTGATGTTAGACGGTCTTCTTCAGTGGTGGTCTTTAAAGCCAGGCTGAAAACTCACTTTTATTCATCGACTTGTAATTCAGCATGTATCTTTTATTTTTACTGGTTTTTATTGTACCGTTTATATTTGTGCTGTTCATGTTGGCCAGGGGTTGTTTTTAAAGTGCTATATAAATAAAGTTTGGTTTGGTTTTCATATTTTGGAAAAAAACAATACAGAGGATCTTTTTCTGCAATGCATACTTGCAGGTTAAACAGAACAAACAAAAAAGCAGCTTGAGGAAAACGTCTGATTTGTCTCTGAAAATTTAAATGTTCTAACTGTTTTAGTGATGGAAGCAGAGCGATACCAGGCTTAATTTTTCTTTCATCGTGAGACCTAATCACATTAGAGAAAAATAACACTGCTTAGGTCAAATCCACACAAACAGACAGACAGACAGTGTGTATTTTCTTCACTGACGATGGGTGATGAGCTCCTCTCGTCCTGCTGACAGTAACCACAGCAGGACTGAATCAGCTGACGTTGATGGATGGGCTTGGTTTGTTGCTGCTCCACCAGCAGCAGCAGCAGTGTAAAGTTAGTGTAACCTCGCAGTGTGACTGGTGTGACCTGACAGCTTGTTTCTGCATCAGCCCCCCAGTCTGAACAACCAGGTTCTCCTCAGAACGCTGCATCTGGATGACAACAGCATCTCCTCCCTGCAAGGCCTCGCTGACTGCTGGCTGCCCCTCCTGCAACACCTCTCAGCCTCCCAAAACAGGTACACAGTGCATCTATAAGTCCTGGTCACATCTGCCTGACATTACACATAAATATAGAAATAAACATGTCCCCACAAGAGTAATGTGGAAGGCTGTCTTTGTTTCCTAGAATAACCCAGCTGCCCAACCTGACTGACTTTGTGTCACTTGAAAGTCTGGATCTTAGATTCAACTGTCTCTCAGGTAACGTATTGTCTAGATTAAACACTCACTAATTTATTTTTATAACCAAGCATTCAATTCCGTTTATTTGATTTGTTTATTCTGCTGACCTCAGAAGCACAAATTAGGCTAACCGTTTTGACTCAGTGGGCGTGTTTGGTTGAGGGCAGGACTCTTAGTGACTAGATTTGTTGCAGTTTACCCAAAAGTGTTTGATTGAATTTAGATTTGAGGAGTTTTCTGTCAGGCCACATTTGGTTTGAGGCTCTTTGAACCAGGTTTGTGGTGGTGACCTGAAGGAGTCGTCCATTAACAGAAAGGCTGAATAGTCCAGACTTAATATCATTATTATTATTTATCATCTATAGCAAAAGGCAAGAGGTGGATGATAATGTTTTTGCCTGTTGACAACATATTTCTTGAAACATTTTAATGAGACTCTTAGGACTGAAGCAGCAAAATGGAGCACAATCAGGGGTCAAGGACGGCTGGAATTTTTTAATATTTATGACAAAAGAAAAGTGTTGTGTGAAAATGAAGGATGTGGAAAGAGCCGTTTTAAGACAATAATACACTTTGGTGTTGTCTTGACTGCTCTCAGGGTAGCTGTTAGCTCATTAGAACCTAAAGATATAAAAGTATTTCTGTGAAAAGAGAGGAAGTCATTATTGGTTTCACACACAAAACAATCTATACAGACATGACTACTCAGTTGTACAGATATCGAGCTAAGAGGTGATGCAGCCATAGCTGAGAGTCATTCACCACACACTCTGAGGGTAATATTTAGCACAAAGGGCAGCAGCAGCTCAGGAGGTAGAGCGGGTTGTTCAGTAATCTGAAGGTTGTAGGATCGATCCCAGCTCCCGCCAGAAAACACTGCTGTTGTGTCCTTGGGCAAGACACTTAACTAGGGATGCACCGATCCACTTTTTTTACATTCGATACCGACATCAGAAGTTTAGTATCGGTCGATATCGATCCGATATGGAAAAACAGTATTAAACTGTATTACATAATGAACTATTTGTTACTATATGAAAAAGACTGGGATCATCCTTTTGTACGGGGGCCCAAAAGTTCCAAATTGCCGATCCTTTTGCTCGCGCCATTTTGATATTAACGTGAGCTTCTGCACAGCGTGGGACTGTAGCGCATGACGTCGTCACTCACAGCACATAGAAATATGCTGAATAGATCAATTCTTATGGATCAGGTTCATAGTCTCCGATACCTGATCTAGAATTTATAACATAAATTTGTTTTGGAGTTGGATGTTTAGGCCGATAAAGTTCCTGACCTTATCAGCGACAGTGGCTCAGGGGTTAGGAGTTCTGCCTTGGCGACATATTTAAGTTCCCAGGAACACATCTGTATAATTTATCCTGTTCAGTCACTACAAAAGACATAAGACGTTTCTTCTGCCTGATTATGTTTTTCTGTTAGAGCTGCAGAATGTCTGTGAGAGTCTGGAGGGCTGTCATTTCCTTCGAGAAGTCCTCCTGTCAGGGAATCCTGTTGAGCAGGAGCGTGGCTGGAGGTGGGTGAGGGTGAGATGGAGGGACACACACCAGGAAGAGCTGACATTTATTTTATATCCATGTCGTACTGCAAGAGGACTGTTTACTCAGTCAAAATGTCCTTTGGAGAGTCTACAGCACTGATTTTAACAGCAAGAGTGAATTTCTAAAAAACGTTTTGGTAAAAACGTTTAGCTTCCTTTGCTATGAAAGGCCACCTGATGTTTAAAGGAGAATACCAGTGAAAAGACTATTTGTCTATCACAAATTCATCCTTCCGCGTGTAAAGGTTTTAGTTTAAAAAACAGAAGAAACAAAAACAGCTTCATTCAGCTCAGGTAGTCCAAACATTCCAGCCGAGCGCAGGTCTCCCTGTCCACTTCCCCAGATTACCTCTGTGATCCGTGTCTCCTCTTAGATTACCGTGAGGTTCCACACACATCAGATCTGTGCGTGCACTAAGTGCTGATCATTCTCTAAATGTTGACACAACAGCAAAACCAACCTTCTTTTATGATCACTTTGTTCTTTCTCTTATAATGCCCGAGTGTTTGACCAATGTTCTGACTCTTGCTTCTAATTGATGTAAAAAATATGCACGGCTTCTTGACTACTTTTGGGTCTGATGAGTTATTTAGCTCATTGGTTATCCACATCAGTGATGAGAGAAAAAAATGTTCAAAATGTAAAACAAAAATATTTTGTAACTAGAAAACGATTCGTCCAAAATTCAGATTTTTGAATTTGTTGATAATTGAATTATTAAATAATGTATTTTATTTGCAGATAATTTGTAATAAACTTCTGTACAGATTCCTTAAAGTTTGGATTACTTTGGGAGAATGTTCCTGATTTAATAATTAGAATAAATATAACCTCACTCTTTTATTGAACTTAACCTTCCCTGCCAACAGTGGAGTTACCCCTGAGTATTTCCACACCCGAGTCCTGGCCCCTTTCAACTCAAGCTCATGACAACACTGGCTAAATTAAAGTACCAAAAGCCAAACGCTAAGAATTACCTTCTCTATAGGCAGCGCCTGATCCAGGAGATGTACTGTATAGATGAAAAAACACTGGCCTGATTAAACAGGTCCACTTTGAGAGTTTTGGAGGAAGTCTTTAAATGAAATACAGCCTTAAGGCCATACGCACAAGCAGAAAGTGTCTGAAGGGAAGCCAGCCAAGTACAGTGTTTACTTCACAAAAGGGAGGAAACTTATGCCCGTTTGGGAAAGGTTTTCAAGTTTGAGTCCGAGATAACTGAGCTGGAAAAGCTTTCAAGCCTCTAAAATCATCATTAAGCTGTTTTATTTTGAAAAACAAAAACAAGAATAGCTATCAAAACTAGTTTATGTTTGTTGCATATTAGAGAAAGCAGAATTAAGTCTTATCAGGTCCAAATACTGTTGTGTAGAAGATGTTTCTGAATTATATTAAACTCCCCACCTCAGTGAGGTCATGTAACATCCAAAAGGTCCTGTTTTGGTTTGGAGCTTCATCTGAAGACAGCAGGCCAGACAACATGCCCACAGGGCTGGAATCTAATACCCGTCTTTGTTGGAGAGACCCAGAGGACCACAGGAAAGCTGGATCCCTCTGACAGTACACAGACCCTGCCCTCTGTGGTCGTGTCGCTTTCTTCGTGTTGTGGCAGAGCAGCAAAAACACCGCACGCTATCTGTGTCTAATATGAACCATCCATATGTTGTTAAAATGTGATCTCCAAACCTCATGGAGAACATACGTACCTACGCACGCAGACACGTGATCCGTACACACATCCTGTTTTTCTTTATGATCCAATCAAGTCTTTTATGTTAAAGAGGTCCTTCACTTATATTTTAATATATCTGCAGTGGTCTCTAGGAATGAATGCCTTGTCAGTCGTACTTGGTGGAAAAAAAGCTCAGATGTGTCTGTTTCAGCACAAAGTCAGCTGGAGGAGAAAGTAGCTTCAGACGACAGGATTTGGACTCTTATTTTCTGATATTGGGACATCTCGCCTCTGATTGGCTAACAACAACACGACTCTACCACTGACTCCATTTGCTCTGCAACATTGATGTTTTATCTCCACTAATAACACAAGCCTGGAGGAGTTCTGCTGTGTGGTGGAGTTGCTAATGCTAACAGTTAGCTTCTACTAGCCGAGACGTTCTCTGCTGTTTCCTGGACGCTAAACCAACAACAGCCTTCCCCGTCGTGAGTCAAGATGGGTGAGTCCATGAATGTTAAGTGACATAAATCCAGGGTGCGAATTACACAGAGGCTTCCGGGGGAGCCCACTAAGACGGGGGGGGGGGGGGGGGGGGGGGGGCTTGGTCCCTGAAATGCCTAGAAACGGCCCTGGGTGTGGGACTGAGTTTTGAGGGTGATCTGAATTGTTTCAAATAAATAAATATTACATACTTATAAATTATTATTATTGTAAAGTTACAAACGTGTAACTTTTCAAGCACTTTGGGTTTTTTTTATGCGACTATTTTCCTGTCCTGTCTGTGTCTTAGCTGCATCTCCTCTCAATCCTCCAGAAAAACTGCTGCATGGCTTCTTCATTTTCAACTAATGAGTTACTTGAAATTAGCAGATCAGAAAGATCTGTCAACCGCAAAAATAGCGGAATGTGCGCTGTGCGGCCGCGCCAGTGAGGTGACGTCACCGAAGCACGGGAGCTGCAGCAGCGGAGCGCGTCAGGCACAAATGAAAGAGAAAATATGAGCAAACATGAACGATCGTGTGTTAATTTTTTGGTGGCGCCACTTTGAGAATGTTACTGTGGCCGTGCGCAGGACACAGCTGCCCGGCGAAGCGCATCAGTAATCAGCGCTCTGCCGCTCTCCATCCTCTCCGCCCAAAAACAGACCCGCTACGCTGAGAGTCCAAATAAATAATGTAATATATGTAGGAACTGGATCTTTGTTCGGGCTCCCCCTGGGTGTGTAAGTTGAGGGCTTCCAGGGGAGCCCGGCGCCCTTTCAGGGGAGCCGGGCTCCCTTTAGCTCCCCCGTAATTCGAACCCTGCATAAATCTGTCAGGATTTTCTAATCCTAGAGTTTCACCATCTATTTTCTATCAGAAGCTAATGCAGTAGATAGGTGTAGGAGACTATTTTCATGTTAAACTCAGTGACCGATCATTTTCAAAAATAAGTAAAAAATGGTTTCTCAGTAAAGGACCTCTTTAAAACTAAACAAAACATTATCTTAAATAATAAAAAAAAATCCACAATGAAATAAAAAATCATCTCTCAATCATGTTGGAAGGAAGGTGGCATTTAAACAGATTTCCTTCTCAGCTGTTTGGGGGGTTGTCAGTTTTTCCCCATTTCAAGAGCTCGTAGTGTTGCCAAGTCTGTGCTGGCATTTGTAATTCTACACCAGCTGTAAAAATCAGCCGTGTTGTGAGCAGTATAACCAGTAACAGGAGCAGCCCAGACGTTATTTATTTACCCCGAAGCCACGGCATCTTTTTGTTTTACTCCAATATCGGGTAAAGAAGGCTGGAGGCTAACGTTGAGCTAGCAATGCTAACGGTGACTTAGAAAAAATAGTCGACTCTAAAAATATATCAAGCTACTTTTTCAATTCCCAACAACTCGATATTACAGCAAAATGTATTTATCTACTTTTCAACTGTGTGTGACTCGTCTTCACTCGTCATCTAGAATCTTCTGGTGCTGATCTGTAACTGGCAACAGCTGCTTAGTGGACTCGTTTGTTTTGCTACATGAATGCAGTACTCAGATTTGACCACAGGATGTCATTCTTACTTCATGCAGCTTTAATGAATTTCTAGATCATTAGATGAACATCAACAACTGACTTGTGTTTTTTACTTATTTACAGTATTTTTTTTGATATTGAGTTAAAATTTGATGCTGTTCTAACTTGGACCCTTGCACAACACAGTCTTAGTGCTCACAATTTGTATACGATATTACGATATTATGCATATAATGTTATTTTTAGGATTTGAAATTTCGAAACATCATATTCTTTTAGTTTAGAAATATTTAAGTAGCTATAGTTTATGGTCAATGGTCTGTATTTGTATAGTGCCTTCCAGAGTCCCACAACTCCCCAAGGCGCTTCACAACACATCAGTCATTCACCCATTCACACACACATTCACACACACATTCACACACTGGTTTATGAAGTTAAACATTCTGAAACCAGTGAATGAAAGGAGAAAAACACATAATCACAGTGAGATGTTTAACATGAGTTGTTTACATTATAAATGAAAGGCTCTTAATGGTTGACTAAATCCAGGATCCCATGATGCTCTGAGATAAAGTCCATTCTTAATGTTTCAACAAAGTCTCGTTGCAGTGTAAAAGCTTGTATTTGTGTGAGATAATTCCCTGATGTCCTGTAGAATTTCCAGCTCAACATTTTCCCACTGAACACTGACCACATTTGGCCAGTGCTCTGCTGGTAGAGCTCCAGCCTGTTCCTGTGGTGGATAGCTGAGATTCTTCTGTTGGAACATCCTTAGCCTCAGGCAGCAGTTACCTCACCGAGACGCTCGGCTACTCTGGACTCCCATCCAGTTGGACGCTGAAGCTACCGTTTAAAAATGTTTTATTTAATTCAAATCTGAGTAGCTGTGTAACCAATTTTAATAAAGTGATGTCAAACTAGACAGAAAAGTCTCCAACCTTTCAGTAGCAGAACAAATTTCCCCCAGCTCCCTTTTGGGTTTTAAAGAGACAATGATTACTGCTTGACTGCTTGTTCTTCACCAGTTTAAAAAAGATTACAATAAAACACAAACTGTTTATTCTAAAGGCTTTAAACATGTTAATTGATCAGTTACTGACCTACTTAATGTTTATACAATATCCTGATAGAAGCTTTGGTGTCTGCACTGAGTCTTTATGTCTAAAACAGAAATGTTTTGCTCTTGGATTTCAGCATGGTGCTGCAGAAAGCATTGCCTGGTCTGAGGGCCACTGATAACCAGCAGTTAGACTCCTGTCTCTCTCCTGTGAACCTGGACCCCTTCCTTATGTTCTGTCAGGCTCAGCTTCAGCAGACTCTGGCTTTACAACAGCATCACAGCAGGGAGCTCAGGTAAGAGACGCAGATGGGCACTGCACAGGTAACGTCACCGACCCTCACCTTCTGAGTCTGTTAAAGTTCCACAGAAATGATTCATCTGACTGAGAAATGTTTGTTCCTTTAAGTAACTGTGGGTCAATCAGAATTTCACCAACTAGGCTGTAAAAGAATCATAAACAAACAGGTGTGCTCTCTTGAATACAGGTGAACCTCAAAAAATTAGAATAAAGTGCAAAATTTAATGTGTGTCACTAATTCCACCTAAAAGGTGAAACTAATCTATGAGATAGACTCATTTCATTCAAATCCAGATACTTCCAGCCTTTATTAGTTATAATTGTGATGATTATGGTTTACAGCTGATGAAATCCCCACATTTAAACTCTCAGACAATTAGAATATTGTGAAAAGGTTCAATATTCTAGACTCACACTCTAATCAGCTAATGAATCCAGAACACCTGCAAAGGGTTCCTGAGCCTGTAGATGGTCTCTCAGTCTATAAGATGGATGACATAAATGGACTTTTGTACCATAGTCTCATTTTTCCATTTTCACCTATAGAAAAAATATGATTGAATTTGTTGAATAAGTATCTGTTGATGTCAGATAACAGCTGAGTTGTCGTCTCCTAATTCTTGCAGGATTTAAACTTCAAAAATGCTAATATCAACATGTCTGAAGCACAGCAGTTGTCTGAGGAAACACTGGAGAGTTTTACCCTGGTTGATGCAAAGATACTTAGTTGAGTTTTCTCCCAAGTTAACCCAACTAGCTGCCTTTTAGATCCAATTACTTTTTAAATCATTTTATAGTTCCTTTGAGCCTGAGATTTTGAACATAGTGAATTGTTCTCTTCAGACGGGCGTTTTCCCAACTGCCTTCAAAACGGCGGTGGTGAAGTCCCTTCTGAAGAAGACCAATTTAGATCTTAATACTCTTGATAACTACAGACCAGTATCCAACTTGCCGTTTTAAGTAAAATTGTAGAAAAAGCAGTTTTTATGCAGCTTAATGAGTTCTTTTATAAACACAATATTTTAGAAAAATATCAATCTGGTTTTAGGACAAACCACATTACTGAGACGGCTCTTTTAAAGATTGTTAATGACCTCAGGTGCAATTAGATTCACGGAAACTTTCAGTTCTGGTGCTTCTGGATCCACATATAAAAAATACAACCAAAACAGGATTTTATCACCTTAAAAACATAGCCAGAGTCCGCCCATTTCTATCTCTCGCCAGCACAGAGTTGTTAATACATGCTTTTATTTCAAGTAGATTAGATTATTGTAATGCCCTGCTCTCTGGTCTACCCAAGAAGAGTATTTGGAGCTTACAACTACTCCAGAATTCAGCCGCACGTGTGCTGACCAGGACCAGAGGGCAGGAACATATTACGCCAGTTTGAAAATCGCTGCATTGGCTTCCTGTACATTTTAGGATCGATTTTAAGATTCTTCTATTAGTTTAAAAGTGTCTCCATGGTCTTGGACCGTCATATTTAGTCAACCTTCTTTTAAATTATGAGCCCCCGCGGTCCCTGAGGTCCTCCGGTACTGGCCTTTTAGTCATACCAAAAGTTTGAACCAAAACTTTCGGCGAAGCATCATTTTCATACTACGGCCCTCGTCTGTGGAACCGTCTGCCAGAGAACCTCAGGACTGCTGAAAGTATTGATGTTTTTAAAAAGAGGCTCAAGACCTACCTTTTTACCTTGGCTTTTTATTGACATATTTTTATTTGTTGTGTTTTTCTTTTCTTTTTTATTATTTTTTTCTTGAAAAACTTGATTGTGCTGTCTGGTGTGCAGTGAAGGGGTGAGGGTTGAACTGGTTGTGTAATTTTGATGTGTGAAAGCTGTTTATAACCCATTGTTTTTTTTAATGTAAAGCACTTTGTGTTGATTTTATCATGAAAAGTGCTCTACAAATAAAACTTGATTGATTGATTGATAAAAAAAGCTAATTAGAACTACACATAAATGTAAAACTATGGGAATCAACAGGAGTCCACAAACAGGAAAATCATCTGGTGCATTTTTATTTGGCAGTCAGGAAAATATAGCATCTGGTGGTGGGGGCGGGACTTAAAACTTTTACCTGAATCAGCCATTAGGGTGGGAATTGATGTTGTCGTTTGTTCAAACATCTGTGTTTCTATCAGTTAGTGAGTATATAAACAATGAAGAATGGGACATAGAACCTTTTTTTCTTTACTAAGTAGAAAACAAACATCTCCAAACTTGTGTTCAAGATTTAATACAATAAGTTCCTTTGTTTCAACTTATGTTCTGTTCAAATATAGAAAACTAATAAGGTATGCTACTGCTTTAAATATATGTATACAATTGTACTACTACTACTACTACTATAATACAATCTCATCCAATAAAAAAGCTAATGAAATGTCAGTTTTTTGGATAATCAAATGTTCTGTCCTTCACAATTGTCACAAACAGAAAAAACTTGACTTTTTATTAGATTTTTACCCCATAAATAACATATTTTACTGAAAGAAAAATGTGATGAAACAGAAAGTGGGAATATGTCCAAACAGGATGATAGATATGACAGTTCATCTAGTCAGAGGGGTTCTTGTCAGACACCAGGCAGTGAGGAATGCCAGCTATTCCGTGTTATGTCTGATACACAAGGCATAGTGAGCCTAAAGACAACGTCCATCTATTTTCTCAGCTCTTTCAGTGTCACTGGCCTCTGCACACGTTCATACTCCTGTGCACAGAAGACCACCAGCACTTGAAGCGGTGGTCAACTTTCTGCTTATCTTCCTGACCTTTACTAAATTACACAGAACAAAAGATGAAACATGGCGGCGGCTGCTCCAACGGGTCACACCGAGGACTCCTATGGCTTGGGGGATAGAGTGGCGCTCCCTGAGCCTCACCCCTCGCTGTGTGCCCTCTGCACCCCTGGCCTCTGAACAATGAGCCATTTTGGGGGCATTGCAAGAGCCAACACAGACATTTAACCCCTGGCTTGACCTTGGGTCGCACTGACGGTTAGGGAGGTAAGAAGAGTGCCACACGCCAGTCTACTGATTGCTGTAAGCTAGGAACCATGTTTATTTCTTTACTTTTACTACAGTAGGCAGGCTGGGTTTAATGTCTAAAAAATCAACACATATAATGATCGTACTAACAAAGGCAAAACCCATTTAAAAAGTACTTCTGTTAGATTTCAAGTTGTTTTTAGAATAATTTCTTTACTATTTAAAGGAGAAATTAGAATTCCTTGAAGGAATGTGGATGAGCTGTTGCCACGTTTGTCAGAGTTTTAAACTAAAAGTGTCTTATAATGTTATGGATTCTAGTTGTTTTGGTCACATCTGTGACATTATGCATGCTCTCAGGGAACCGTGTATGGTTTTCTTTCTTTTATTGCAATACTGCGCTTGCAGTGTGGGCTGTGAAGGACAATCAGCTAAATTTTAGCTCAGCATCTTGAATGGGGTTGACACCATCTCAAACAGAGTTACCTACTAAATAACCAGAGCTGATTTTGGTTTTTACACATGAATTTACTAACAGGCTCAATGTTTAGTTCAAATTCAACAATATAAAACTATTTCCTGCTATCTAACTGCATGGTTAGACATGTTTATGGTGACCTTGGAGTGAACCAGCAGGTACAGAGACAAAGGATCACAGGGGTCACCGTCTTCTATGACCCCTGTCTCCTCTATCTGTTGTCCCACTGAGAAGGAAAGGCTGGCTCTTTGTAGAGATGAAGCTGTACTCCTTAAGACTACCGGCTTTCTAGACAGGCCGAGGGTGTCTCTGCGCCCTCAGGGTACCGGACAGGGGAGAGCAACAGAGCAAAGCATTGCTAATAGATTCATTAAGGTCCCATTGAGGTGGTGGGTTTATCCTCAGTGAAAGAGACATTATATGTTAGAGGACCACAATGAGACAAGTCTCTAGTCTTCACTGAAAAACACTCATACCTGAATATCACACTCACATTACTGCTAAAGGATTTTAGCTACAGAATAAAAGATTAGATTTGCAGTAGATTCATTTTTTATCAGAGGCTTAAAGCAAGAAGATTGTTAGTGAATGAGCAGAGATCTTAATAAAATAAGGACTTGATCATGGTGGGCATGCGTGCCACTGATTTTGGGCTTTAATGATTGATTTCTACCAACCTTTTTCCAGACTGGAGTGATTATACAGCATGCATCTCCCAAGAATTAGAGTAGGGGGAAAAGTTTCCGTTTGTCCTGAGTTGTCCCTCTTCCACACAGGGTCAACGTTACACAAACACCTCACTAATATTCGATTAAATGTCCCACAGCAGCTCAGCTCAGCCAGATGTAACTACCGATAATCTTATTCTGGCTCATTCTCTCTCAGAGACTATAATTCTGGCTCATATGCAACCACTCCTCTTTATTGGTTTAGTCAAATTAAATTGAATAGATTTTCTGGCATGGGTTCAGCTTTTAGGCACAGCCTAGAAATGTTACTTGAGTTGAGCTTGGGTCTTAGGGAAGGCCGGTCCAGAGGTCAGCTTACTATATCCAATCAGAAACCAGTTCTGCAGTCAGTCAGGATCATAAATGGTGAGTTAATAACACTTCACTGGGTTAGTTAGAAGATTTTCTTGGATTTTCAGCAACACTTATGGTTTTAAGTGACTTTATGTATTTTTAAAATCATCAATAATTTTTGTAACTGTTGTGAAAGAAAGAAAATCCCAAATTAAAACTTCTGCAATTAATTATTGCTTTTTAAATCATTGGAGTTCTGTAATTATTTTACATTTTTTCACTGCAGGATTTTAATTCTCACTCTTTTCATGTAAATAAATAAAGAAATTGGACATTTTCCTGCTTAAGAAATAAAAATAGACCTGATCAGGTATCATTGATCATTTACACAGTAGTTACCTTGCTGCTGTTTGTTCATATTATAAGTTTTCAGGTGTATGTATGTAGTAGGGCTGGGCAATATGGCCTAAAATCAATATCATGGTATATCGAGGATTCACCTCGATAACGATAAATTTACGATAACTGCATGTATGCGCAAAAACAAAAGTTGTCCACTAGATGGGGCTGTCACGTGTATTACGTTGAGTCGCGTTGTTATGTGACTCAGGTGCTACAGACTTTTAAAGGGACATGAACGTCACCAACCTACACACATCTTTTCATTTTTTTTATAACCAAATTTATTGACATGAGAAAAATGAAATCGGTTAGAGTCAGAAATTTCGATAACGATGAATTTTCGATTTATTGCCCAGCCCTAGTATGTGGTTATTTGATGCTAAAACACTGTGTAGGTGGGACCCCAGGTTAGGATTAGGGTGCTGACTCCGGTTCTAAGATTACAACATAGCAGCAGATATGTATAAATGGGATATTTTAGCTCCACTTTCACAACAGAAGTAGGTGGAGCTGCTACGTCTAGTTATTAGGTGTGTTAAGGGTCTGGACCAGCTAGAAAATACCCTGAATCAGAGCTGCGTTTGGTGTATTGTGTTAGTCCAGGTGACACCACTCAGAACTGTTATAACATTTTGTTTTTGGTAGAAATAACAAAACTTGATTTGAATTTTAAATGTTTTCTTTTATGCTATTCATTCACAGCAAAGCTTCATCTCCTTTGGAGGCTTTGAAAACCCATTGTTGGTACTATACTGCAGCTCTGCAACTGGCTGAGGACCAGAGGTTTGCCCATGAAAACGGCCACACCAGTGTGTCCAGTGAAGACTTGACTAAAACCAATCCTGAGAAAACCCTGGAGGTGGGCTGTGGGAGTCCAGAGAAGATAGATTACCCCAAATCTGAGTCAGCTGAAACATCAGTAATCCCAAACAGGGACAACATCAAAGACAGACACCTGAGATCTGGGGATCCACCAGTGGAAGAGAACCATCACAACACTTCTGACACAACTGGCTCAAGGACCAAGTCAGCAGATACCAAAATAAGAGAAAGAAGCTTCCTCAAGCCTGAAGAAGAACCTCCATCCAGCATTCACAACTTGGATCTTAAGGAGTAATTTATCTAAAGTCTATTTCTTTACATCGTCTCATTAAGATGCTAGAAAAGCTCAGCTGATAAAAAGTATGTAAAGCCTCTACCACAGCTGACCCAAAGCAAAGTCACTGTGTTTTAGATAGTTTTCTTCATAGCAGCTGAACCTTTTATTAGTTTCTGCTGCAGAACATTTGTCATCATTGGAGCCTCTGTTTGATTTACAGCAGAAGATGTTGACGATCTTCTTCATTTTAACACACAGCTTTATCATTAACACTCTGCTATCTTTGTGTGAGCAATACATCTTTTATATGAAGGGTGTCTCTGGACAAGCTAAAGCTCTCCAGAGTCCTGCTCTCCAGATGGCTCAGGGATATATTCATGGTTCTGGGAGATAAAGGCGCTGTGACATCATATATATCCTTCGTGTGTGTGTTTTACTTTCTGTGTGTGTGATTATTGGAGCAGCAGAGCAGCAGTCGTGATTCAGCAGAGATGGAAGATTTACAAAAAAAACCATGGGAACGTTAATGCCCCCTTCATCATGGACAAGGGAGGAGACGAAGGGAAGATGGTTGGACCTTCCTTTCTTAGCAGGAGCACCGTTAGCCAAGAAGATGCAGCAACAGTCATCCAGGTAAAAATTTAGTAAATGTTTCAAAGCAGGAACGTTTTTAAACCAGTTTTCAGCTGAGCTCATATGCATTAGTGTATGTAACTTCTTAACCAAGCTCGGAGTTTGTTGAAATGTTAGAATAAAAAAAATCATTCCTTTAAGCTATGGAGATGTAATTAATGAGCTTACTGCCACAGCTAAGTTTCCTAAAGTCACTTTTACACATTGGACTGCAGGAAACATCCATGAACATTAATCTGCAGGCCTCAAACGTAGCATGGATGCTTTTTTGGCCAATCTTCTGCACAGACGTGTAAGAGAAAAACATGCCACTCACCACCTCTGAAATCAACTTTCAACACGAGAAGTGTTTGATGAGTCCTTTAGGATCTTCTAAGAACAAAGGTGGGGGTTTGGAGTGTAGAGAAACAGTGTGTGTGTGTGAGTGTGTGTGTGTTGGACGAGTATGGAGTGATTAATCAGTTTCCAAAGACATGCGGTAGTAAGAGTTGTAGAATTCCTGTGAGGCTCAGCTTGAAGTGAAGTGTGCCCCCCCAGTCCGTTGGGAATTGGAGGATTTAGAGGCACACTGGAGCTCCATTTGTCTCAGAGCAGCCCGGAGTCAAGCAGAGTTCAAACAACACAACTTTCAGCAATTAAAATAGGGGCGAACATGTTTTATCTCCCCTAATGGGATAACATACAGTATTTACGTTTGCTCTGTGATTCATGGAGGGTTTTCTACCATTTCTTATACTTTGGGGTACCTCCAGGCATTTTGGAGGGGCTTCGTTTTAAGAAGGAGGCTCGCATCTGCTCTTGCATCGGTCATGTGCCCCAGCGATGGAGAGGATGACACCTTGGAGGAGGTGGATGTGGAGGAATTTGTCTTTGATGAGGTATGCACACGTTTTCCTCACTTGCATGGTTCAGTCATTTGTCTACACTGGACACAGATCTGCACAGAGACTGAAACCTTACCTAACAACCATCTCCATTCACATGCAAACCAGCACTAATGGCTACAATTCTGTGCATGTGTAGTGACAAAGAAAAAACATGTAAACTTGTTCTCAAAACAGAGAAACACATAGTCCCAAAGTCCCATGTTCAGGGTTGCTCATTTTTGATGGGTGCAGTTTAGAGTTTTGCATCTCTGACTAATTCACAAATCCCTCCCGTCGTTCTGTGATGCCAACCAGGCACAGTCTCTCTGTGCTGGTGCAGTCTGCTCACATTTAAATTATGTATTATGCATGCATTTGGAGGGAAAGCTGCCCAGTTTTATGCAAAACTATGGTTTGCCAAAAAGCTCCTGATTCTTTTAAAAAGTATTTTTAAATATTATAATAGATGGTATATAAAAACATGTGCACAAGGTCCCTCTCTTGTAAAGCGATTTCATTCTTGACAGTTTCAATACCTTCCAGAATGAGCCGTTAGAGGGCGCTGTCACTTTAACAAAACAAGCTGGAGCTGGCCACGCCCACCCTGATAGGCTGCTATAAGCTAAGGGGCTCCGATATCTGGTAGGGGCTCGGAGTAGAGCTGCTGCTCCTCTAGTGTCAACAGGTGGGGTGAGGGATGTTTTCTATACTTCTTTTCCTTATTGTGACATCACAAACGGGGACTTTTTGAAACAGACTGTTTTAGGCATATAATTGCTGAAACAAAACACTGACCGAAAACGGAAGCATAGGTTTTTTCACGTTGAGAGTGTTTATAGAGGCAGAAGAGACCCACATGGCAGCACTAAAGGATGCAAAAGGTGACTTTTGCATAATATGTCCCCTTTAGCTGTGCTGTTTGTAAAATATTTACTGTAATCTGAGAGCTGGTGGTGTTTGTTTCTCAGGAGAAAATAGACGCAGAAGAGCAATCTGCTGCATTGCTGCCTTCACAAAAAGATAATAGAATAGAAAATCCTGTTGTTGTCCCTCGGTGGAGACATTTTGGTGTATGCCAGGAAAATTTAAATTCCTACTTTCTTCTACAAATAGATTGTAGAAAATGGGAAAATATGTCATTGTTTCTTTTTAACACTCAGAATAACATAATAATTAAACATTACTGCTGATGGAGATCCTTGTCCAATAGATAACAGACGTCTAATTATTTTGTGAAAAATTACTACAGCATCCCCCATCCTCCTATGCAAGGGCCTGTTTTTAAAAATTATTTTTAAAGTAAGAATAAGAAAATGCTGTAGGTGTGGAAGTAGGAAGAACTATAATTCAAAACTTGATTCCTCCCTGAGAAGGAGGTCCTCTTTTTGTCCTCCATTTAGACCTGAAGTTCACTGTGAGAATTTTTCATTTCTCTGAATGTTATATTTGCTCCTGTCTTTGGGTTATTTATCTATAGATTGTGCAGAAAGAACAACTGTCAGGTGCTAAATGTGTGCAACATGCTGAAATGTGCTGAACTGCAGGGATGCATTTGTTTCTATTTGGAGCAGATAATGGATGTACAAAAAAAGAAGCAAAGACCAGTACATTACTGGTGAATCTGGGCCACAGTGTCCAACTCGTACATCTTTAAGAACAAAAACAAAATTACACTTCTGTTATATTTAACTATTAGTCTTTTATTCTGGTCTTCAGTCCAGTAAACCTAGAATCCATCGTTTACTGGATATAATGCATACAAGCATGTCTGAAAATTATTTTCACCATGCTGTAACATGTTATGTTTAATTTTTTTTTTTTTTTTTTGCACCCAGCCAGCACTAGAGGAACACTGCAAGGTGTCTCTTCCTGAGGATTTACCTCCCAGTCGTCATGTTGCATCGGAACAATCAGTAGCTGCAAAGGTAAAATCCTCCAACTATATTATCTTAAAACCAGATAAACTAATATAATTGTAAAAGTGTGTGTGTGTGTGTGTGCGCGCGCACGCGTGTGTGTGGCTCTGGGTGCACTTACCAGCTCACGTCCTGTCAACAGACAAATTTTTTTCCTTGCCCTGTCTCTTCACATCTTAACCCCTCTCCCCTCCAGGCTTCGACTCCCCTTCCCTGATTGATCTTCAGATTTATATTCACTCCAAAAACAAGATTATTTCCTGGAGGGGCTGAAGGTTGCTCAGCACCAGCAGATGTCATTTATCACACTGGCTGAGACCTCGTCCTGTTTTTTCCCCTTCGTTTACCTCTCGTTGGATCTTTTCTTTGGAGCGTGCTCAGCACTGTACATCATGGTAGCTGGTTTGGGCCAGATGATGTGCTGCAGCTGCCGGTGTGGTCGGCCTTGGCTTGTTGACACTGAGGTGCACATCAAAGGCAGGGATGAACAATTCAACACTTGGATGAAGAGAAAATGGAATCTGGAGAGTAATTAAGCTGTTAGTCTGAGTCTGACTTGAGCATTTCATGAGTGTGAAACGTACTTTGGTGAAAAGTAACTGCTAAGTATGTAAAATGAAAATATGCTCCTGTGTTTAATGTTACTGGATATTATTGTACACAATATATTTTATTTTCCCTAAAGAGACTGGTTTCTCCAGACACATGTCAGGTTTTTCCATTTAAAAATCCAGCTAAACAGACTTCATGCAACATGCTTAAGTTTTCGCCATAGCAGATATTAAAATCCCCCAGTTTAGACTAAAACCACTCATTAAAATAACTGAAATCCTAGTATTCCTTAAATGAATACACATTGACCATCAATGTTCATGCCAGACTTTCAAACTAAGATCATCTTCTGCTATGAAATGATGGAGTTATCCCCATTTTGGTCATCTTGAAAATGACATAATGCACAATCTGACACAGTAACGATTAGTATCAAGGGGGAGCTTGAGGCTCCCAGACCTGAAGCAAACCAGGAAATGACAAAAATTGGAGTTTTGACCCCATCTGCTAGGGGTTGGCACCAGAAAGAAGCAAGTTACCACTGTCACAATTAATTCGTCACAAACATAAATATAAGGATGCCCTTTAAAGAATATCTTTAAAATAAGTAAAGTGGTAAGTAAATTGGAAAATTCCTGATCAATATTTTTATTTCAGTCACCTGTGACTGCACTGTCACTGCAGGGTGCGCTTCAACCACCACCCATATGGATCCCAAAGCAGGCCTGGATGGCTGAACAGCAAGATGAGTCAGAACTGCAACAAACTCCAGCTGAAGGCTCCAACAGGTAAAAGGTCAAAGCCATCTGATTATTTTCTCTTCTACATTAAATATGTCACATAACTATCACATAAACTATCCTCACAACAGTTTAAACAGTCATTAAGTGTAAATAATTCAAGTATCTGAATAGAGAGGGTGATCAGTGTTCTGTACATATTTAAATGTTGACATTTTGAGTTGAAAGAAGCTGAACAAATATGTATTAGTAAGGACTGCAGTCCATTTCTGTCCCTGTGTTCTGTCTTTGTTTTTTGTGTAGAACATACAGTATATAAACGCAGAACTTTTGCAGACACCTTTCAATCACGAGCCGTTAAGGTCTAAGAGCTGGCTCCTTTCAACACCTTTTGCTACAAAAATAATAACAATCAGAAATCAAAATAACACAATCAGCCAGGATGTGATTGATTTTTCAGTGTTGATGAGGTCTTCAGGTACTTATTAAAACTACAGTGGCAAATCTGCAAAACAAGCTAGCTTAAAACATTTTTAATGCCTCTTAACAATGTTCTAAGCTATAAATATATTGTGGCGATAAAAAAAAACGAAAAAAATGAATAAAGTGGTTCTCTCGCATTTGTCTAAAAACCTCCACCAATAACACGGCTCTGACCAAAAGCAACTATTGGACTATCTGGTTGTCGGTCTCACCAAACCGCAGCACTTCCACAAACTACCAGAGTCCCAAAAAGAAAAACACCATTTGAAGTCACAGACAACAAAAGGTGTTTGGACCTAGATAACGGTGACTGGTGTTTAGCGTTCTCTTGTTTCCTCTGGCAATGCAGGTTCTTGTCCCAACGAACGTGGCCCAGGGATGATAGCCAATGGGATGGGTGAGATTTCCATGACCGTGTTTGCCTTTAAAAGCTAGTTTGTTTTGTACATTTGCTATTGCAGCTTCAAGTGGGATCCCCATTGGTCGGATGGGATTGACAAGAATATATTTTTAGAATATCAACAAATAAAATCTGTAATTAAACATAAATTTAAGCTTAATAAAGTAGAATTACTAACACCATCAAGGGTATTGGACTTCTTTAATTTCACCCACCCCAAACTACTGTCTAAAATATATAAGACACTGTCCAGAATAGATGATTCAATAGCAGTTCCTATAGCAAAATGGGAGGTAGATCTGACACTCAGCTTTGACCTGAATTTCTGGTCCCAGACTTGTTTAAAAATCTTTAAAATGACAAAGAACCCCAATTTACAATTAATTCAATACAAAATTCTGCACAGAGTACATTATACAGGTCATCGGTTGTTCAGAATGGGGTTTGCGCCGTCTGACACCTGTACACACTGCACGGACAACACTCCGGATAATTATATCCATGCACTGTGGTCTTGCCCACTGGTTCAGGGATTCTGGTGCAGAGTATGTGAAGACCTGTCAAAGTGTCTGAAATGTGATATCACAATTTCCCCCTCACTGTGCTTGCTGGGAAACCTGGACGACAGCCGCATAGAAACTAACTCGGTTCATGTGGTTCTGACTGCCATATGTATCGCTAAGAAAGCTATCCTCATAAACTGGAAAAATAAAAATAATCTTTGCATTAACCAGTATAGAAATCTTTTGTTAGACCATATTACACTTGAGACAGCCTCTGCCTCCACATCAAATCAATCTCTCTGGGCTCCTTTGATCGGTTCCATCACATAGCGATGATGAGGGGTCATTGACTTTGTCCTGAAGGATGCTGTGGTTGAGTGGGGGAGGATCTGAGTTTGGAGCATCCTAGGGTTCCCTAGGAGTGGGTTCGTTGGGGGGTCTGGTGCTGGGGGGCTGCCGCCCCGTTCTGGGGGTGCTTCGGTGACCTTGGGGGGTGTCCTTCTGGCGGTTGTGTGTGGGGCCTTGGGAGGTCTTCACGGGTGTCACAGGCCACTGCCTGATAGCCATATCACTCTTGGGTGGGTCTGGGTGAGGACCCGGTGGCCTGGGGTCGGGGGGTGCTCGTCCCTGGTCGGGGGTCTGGGCTGGGCCTGGGGAGACTGGGTCTTTGCTTGCATGCTGCTGGGGGCATGGGCAGGTGCATGCGGCAGAGCCTGGCCCTAACTCAGGGGCCTCAGGTGGACCTTGGTACCTCCTCAAATGGCAGGAACACTTCTATTCCATCGTGGGGGAGGGGGATCTCCGGGAGGGGGAGGACTCAACTCTGCCTGGGTGTCTGTCTTGTGTAGTCTGGATGTTGATCAAATGTGAGGGTGGGGGTAGATATTCTACTGGGGTGGTGCTGAATTGGCAACCTCGGGCTCTGTGGGGCTCTCTGACGCTGCTGTGGTGGGCCCTGACCAGATGGGCTGGGGTCTCCTTGCCCAGGGTGGTGTCTGGGAACGGGGGTGCTTATTGGGGTCATCGGGGGAGCTGGCTCCCTGGGAGGGCTTAGGCCCCCCAGTCCTTCCTCCCCATCCTCAGACATTTCCCTCCTCCTGCTCCATCACATCACCACACACACATACACATAGGGCCTTGGGGTAAGGGCTAGTTCTGTGGGTGCGGGTATGATTCCCATCTCTGCAGTCCCGTGGCAGCCGGCGCCCCAATTCTAATTTGCATATTAAACACTTCCATCAATGACATTTCATGCAGATTCAGACTTAGGGCCTTGGAGGGGGGCGCACACTCAACGGTACCTGAAGAAGGGGATCACTCAGCCTCTTCTCGGGTGCCGGTGCCCACTTCCAATTTTAAGCTGCACCTAGACACCGACGGTTCTGGGGGGGAATTGGGGTTGTGTGCTGACACCAGATGGTGTAGGCCAGATGGTGTAGGCCAGATGATGTCTGCGCTGCCCCACCCCACCCCCAACCGCAAAATACACTCTAACAACATGCATCAACACCACATTAGAGCAGGCGGAGGGAGAATAGGGGTCTTCCCACACTACTGTTCTCGGTTCGCTGCCCGGAGGTGGAGACTAGGAGTGGGTGCTGGCTGTCTGGTCGGGGTCTGGGGTGGTGGATCACTTTGCTCTGCACTGGGCGGGGTTGCCTGTTCATCATCACCCCAGTTAGAACAGGACCATCTCTGAGTCCGGTAGTGGTTGTGCCTTGTGTGCAGCTGTATCAGACCAGAGTGTGTTAGGTGTGTATGGGGAGTGTGAGTGGGTGTATTACGTGCATTCTTGTGTGTCTAGGTTAAATGTGTTTTTTGAGTGAGTAAGAGGGTGGGAGTGTGTGACTGCCTATGTGTCAGGTAGAGTTATAGACTCCTCCCCTCTACCTGGGACTTCTTGTGATGCTATAACATCTTGACCTACCCTCCCTTCACCTCAATTAGCCTTTTGCCGAGCCCCGCCCCCCTTAGTTACTGTTACCAAGTACGACAATAAGTGGATCAAATACTGCAGCTCCGCAGATTTCCCCGATGGAAAGAAGTAGACAGATGTGTGTCAGCGACATTTTTTGGAGCAATTGACCTTTCGCCGAGCCCCGCCCCCCTTAGTTACTGTTGCCAACTCCGACAATAAGTGGATCAAATACTGCAGCTCCGCAGATTTCCGCGATGAAAAGAAGTATTTTTTGGGGCAATTTCTCCTCAATATCATCCAGATCAAGGCAAAAGGGTTACGGTATGCAGTGGAGGGATATATTAGTGTCGGCTCCGCTGAGCGAAGCGTAGCAGGGAACAAGGATTTGGGAGTTTGGGAGAAGGTCCGGCGTCTGGGGACGCGTGGATCCGAGGAACGGTGGCGGCGATGCGGTGTCCCTGTGAGCTGTCAGATGTCAGCTGTCAGATGATCTGAGCTGCAGGCAGCTCTAACGGAGAAAAGCTCCCGGCACTCTGCATCGCTCAGTTGATCATCTTAGCTGAGTCTGTTTATAAAATGTAACTTTTTATGCCCGTGTTTACTTTCATTTTCCATATAGTTGCTGGCCGGAGCGCGGCATTAATTCATCACGTGATCATGACACCACCCGCTGTTGCGCCAATAGGCTTAATGTGCGTTTATAAGACACACGGTTGAGGTAATATTACGCTGATTTGCCGGCACGGTGTGTCTTATAAAGGGTCTTGGATAGTCTAGGAGGCGGACCTCCGCCCAGCCGCGGGCAGGGGGAGCACTCATGCTTGGCTGTTGCTGGTTGAGCTCGATGAGGAGGTTCTGAAGGGAAACGAAGGAGACACGACTACTATCGAGGCTAATGCTATAAATTAGGCTTAGCTTCATCATGTTTGGAGTTGTCGGATAGTAACGGTTGCTATGATGTGTGATTGGACAATAGCCGTTCTGGGGGCGGGGCCGGCAAAAGGCTAATTCCTGCTGGTGGGTGATACCTCGGTCTGCCTGCATATTTGCAGCTCTCGTATGTGAGGCTGAAAGTTTTTTTTTTGCAGCTGTCAGCTAGCTCCTGGTGGCTGTTTGGAGGGGCCTGGACCCTGGGCTCTGGCAGATCTCTGGCGGGGTTGTGTGTCCTTGCATCACGGGCTGCTGAGTTCTGAGCTCAGTCTACCTTCAGGTGGGTGGCTTCAGGCTTGGGTGGGGGCTTGCCGTCGTCATCTCCTGGGCCTCTGACACGGCTGCTGGTTGGCCCCCCCGGGAGAGCCTCTGCGCCCATTGGAAGGGGGGTTGGTGACGCTCCGGTGGCGGTCTCTCTGGGGTCCCCGCGCTCTGGGGAGACCTTGGGATCTCAGGGCTTGGATCTCCTCCATCTTCCTTGGGTCTTTGGGGGCAGGTCTGTGGCCTCTCACACTCACTATTGGACATTCCTCTAGAGCAGGGATTCCCAAAGTTTATTAGACTTTATTAGAAATGTTTTCGGTTGGTTAAAATTTCAACGGACACGGAAGAGAAAGAGAAGGAAGGGGGGGAGTTCATGTGGGTCATCAGCATGAAGTTATTAAAAGTTATGAAAGCAAACATGGCTGGAATCTTAGCTTTAATTCATATGAGCCAGTAGGGGAAAATACATTTGACGAAGTTTGGCCTCTTCAGGCTTCCATACCTGTAACCTGGTTATGCAGAGTTTAGCTCATCCCTGCACATAAACAGCAAAAACACACCGGTGAAGCGGTAAATTAAAACATCCAAATCGGCTGGTGACGTGTCTTCATATTTCTAAATATTTAGCGTGTCATTTTGGCAGCGCGCAGGTCAGGGCACAGCTCTGACTGGGACAGAGAACCGAACCTGCCCGTCCCATCAGCATTTGGTGAAGCGCAGCGCTCCCCTGGTCTCAGCCAGAGCGGACGCGACAGAGGCACATCAATTTAGATTAGAAAAATGGGATTCTGTGTGTGAAATAACGCCAGTTAAATGGTCCTCTCTGTGTTGTTTGTGTGCATGGTGTCCAGTAGCTGATATTATAATTAATATAGTGTTTTTTTCATAAACCTGATTGCTTGGTGCCCCCCTGGCCAGTTGGTGCCCTACGCAGTGTGCGTGATGTGCGTTTAGGGAGCGCCGGCGCTGATTGTATCAAATATATAAATATTACATGCTTATGAATTATTGCTTTATAAAGTTAAAAAGGTGTTGTGGGATACATTTTCCTTTTCAATCTCTTTGTTTTGTTTTCTTGTTTTTTATTTGACTATTTTCCTATCCTGTCGGTTTCTGATCTTTCTGCTTCTCCTCTCAATCCTTCAGAAAAACTGCTGCCTGGCGTTCTCCCTTTTCACCTCATGAGTTACTTTTGAACTAATCAGATCAAAGGGATCTACCAGCCGAAAAATAGCGGATTGCACGCTGAATGAGGTGAAATAACTGCAGCAGCAGAGCGCATCAGACGAATAAAAGACAGAAAGTACCAGATAATATGAGCGGACATGAATGATCGTGTGTTAATTATATTTTTTGGTGGTGCCACTTTGAGAGTGGCCGTGTGCAGAATGCAGCTGCCTATGGGCGCATCACCATTCAGCACTCTGCCGCTCTCTGCCTCTCTGCTCAAAAGAATCCCCGCTATGCTAAATATTCCATATAAAGATCCTGTTTCTACCTTTATTACATTGTTATGTAATAAAGGTAGAAACAGGATCTTTTTTTGGGCTCCCCCTGGGTGTGTAGGTGGAGGGGTTCCAGCTCCCCCATAATTTAAACCCTGCTCCTGGATGAAAACCTGGATTCATCAATATAGGAAACCCCCCCGGACGCCCCGGACAGAGGGTGAAAAGTGGACATGTCCGGGGACAAGAGGACGTTTGGTCACCCTAGTTTATCAATGTGGTGGATATGTACTCCTTGAAAGGTCTCAGTCACTCGTTTTTTCAATAAATCTGCTGTGGTCTCTATAAATAAATGTCTTGTGAGTCATTTTCTATGGGGAAAAAAAGCTCTGGTGCTCCTGAAGGGGTGGAAACTTCAGGGGCTAGAAGTTTGTCAGAGGAATGGTGGGTGGTGGTGGGGGGGGGGATTAGGATTTGGAGTTTTACTCATTAATATTCATGATATGCAAGCATCTTTCCTCTGACTGGCCAACAACAACGTGATTCTTTTGCTACCTTTGTTCGCTCTGCAATGTTGATGTTTTATCTCTGCAAATAACTCAAGCCTAAACATGTTCTGCCGTGTTGTGGAGATGCTAATGCTAACAGCTAGCTTATACTAGCCGAGATGCGCTCTGCTCTCTCCTGGATGTTAAATCAACACAGCCTTCAGTGGTTGCAAGCCAAGATGGGTGATGCCTTGAATGTAAATTTACTCTGTGCCGTAGAAGAGACTGGCTTTTTCTGACCCAATCGTTTTCCTGTTTACTTTCTTTCTGCAGCTAATGCAGGGTCGCTGAAGGCTGAAGGAAATAGGCACGTTCAGCATGTATATGCAACTCAGAGTAACCTAATGTATTTCAAAAGAACAACGGTTTCTCTAACAAGCCCTAATGGAAGTCCTTAAATTTGGCATGTTTTAAACCTGTTTCTTTTAAGTGGTAAACTTTTCAGTTATTATAAAAAAGTCTAGTTTTATTATTACTGCAACTCAGTTATTATAAAAAAGTCTAGTTTTATTATTACTGCAACTTTTTCAAATTAAGTTTTTGCACTTTTCTTTTCATTTTTATTGAGATGCAATACTCATTTAATTCCCAAAATGCGTGGAAACAGTGATCTTTGTGTCTGAATCTTTTATATTTTGATGAAAATTTCTAAAGAAAGCTGGAATATCCTAATTTCAGTTTGAGCCTCTAGAATTACTATGACCCACGTGACTGAGAATCTTCTCACACTTGTGAGGGTTTTCCAGTCAGAACACAACATCCAGGGAGTAGTTATGCAGACCCATTTACCAAGCAGTGCAACGTCCAGTTTTATGCCATCTTCATCTGTTTAAGTTGTAACTTTTGTGTCTGACACATCTGTGGGTTGTGCAAAAAACAAAATAAATAAATAAAACTGACAGATACAATGTACACACTTCATTTTCACACATCCGGGCTTGGTTGTAATAACATTCTGAGTTTGTTTGTAAATTGGAAATCTGTTTAAAGCCTTTCACCTCTTTATGGTTTCAGAAGCCAGCCTCCTGCTTCAGTCTGGGACCACTGTGGTTTGTCTCAAAGATCAGAGAGGATTCTGGAGGAATGGTAACTCCTCATCACATCCCACAAGTTTCCCTCCACTGTTTCTTGATTTTCCTGCTACGTGTGTTTACTTAAAGAAAGGTTTAGTTATATTATTATGTCTTTGTTGTCTCCAGGGGCTTTACCGAAAGACGCACAGCTCTTCTTATGCTGAAGAGAGCCCAGAAAATGCAATCAACTAAACACAAGCAGAAGAAACACAGTGGTGAGTGTCCACAGAACAGGATTTATATAGATTCCTATCTAGCTATCTGTCTGTCTGTTTATGTATATATTGATTGATTGATTGATCCTTTATTTTGGTTGTCATATTAACAAGAAAGAATTTCAAAAAACAAAGATACATCATGATAACATTATAAGGAACAGGCAGAAGCAATGCTTATTTTAGCCTACCCTATTCTCCACCTACAATAGATATGTATGTGCTTAAAAAAGAGAGAAAGAGAAATAAAACCCAAATCGTTAATATTTTACACTTCTTTTTCATATTCTTTAAGTATTTGACACCTAAGATATGCTTTAAACTTTGGTAAAGAAGTACATTTCTTCAAGTCATCATTTAACTCATTCCATAATTTCACACCAATAACAGAAACACATCTTGAATTAGTTCTTGCTCTTGCACATTCAAAAATAAATACACCTCTAAGATTATACCAGTTATCTCTAAGTTTGAAACATTTTTTTATACTATTTGGGATATTATTATTAGTTACTCTATGGAGAATGTCTAAGATTTTAACTTTTACAATATCACTCAATTTTAAACTTTTATTTTGTATAAATAAACTGTTGGTTGGTGTAAGATATTCCACTTTATTAATAATTCAAATGCCTTTTTTTTGTAATTTAAATAGACTCTATACATATTTTCCCCGCATTTCCCCAAATCTCTTTCCCCAAAATTTTGTAGAGTTTTGCAATAGATTTAGAAACTTGACGTTTGATATATTCAATATGTGGTTTCCAACTAAGTTTACTATCTATAATCACCCCTAAAAATGTAGCTTCATATACTCGTTCAATTTGAACTCTGTTTAAGTATAATTTAGCGTCATCATTATCTCTGTTACCTGAAAATATCATAAATTTAGTTTTGTTTTCATTTAATGATAACTCATTATAATCAAACCACTTTTTAATTTAAACCAATTCATTTTCTACCACTTGCAGTAATTCATTCATGTCTTTCTCTGTACAAAGAAAGTTGGTATCATCTGCAAACACGATAAAGTTTAACCGAGTTGATACGGAAAATATGTCATTCAAATAAAGAGTGAATAGTTTTGGTCCTAGAATCGTGCCTTGCGGCACACCACATTTTACTTTATCAAGCTGCGAATCTATATTATTAACAGTTACATATTGAAATCTGGTACTTAAATAACTTTGCAGCCATTGATTTGTTTTTCTGCAAAGACGATAGTATTCACATTTTTTAAGCAGTTGTGTGTGGTCAATTGTATCAAATGCCTTGTTCAAGTCAATTAAAACACCCACTACATTAAGATTCTGATCAACTGCTTTTGCAATATGCTCTACAAATTCCATAACTGCTAATGAAGTTTAGTGATTTTTCCTAAAGCCGTATTGATGGTCATTTAAAAGGTCAAACTTATTAGTAAATGCTTCAAGTTGAATTACGGAAAGTTTCTCTAGTATCCTTGAGAACTGCGGTAGTAAAGAAATAGGTCTATAGTTGCAAGCTAGTGTCTTATCACCACTTTTGTAAATAGGAATAACTCTAGCTATTTTCATTTGTTCAAGAACTATACCACTCGAAAATGATTTATTGCAAATATAAGTAACAGGTTCAACGATGCAGTGTTTGACCTTAATAGAGACATATCTATTCCATGAAAATCTAAAGATTTTTACTTTTAAATCTGTGTACTACTTGTAAAACATCGCTAGGGCTTACACCACTCAGAAACATCGTACTAGTATTATTAATTATTTCAGGGTTATTGCCAACTTTTGGCAACTTTTCAGCTAAATTAGAGCCAACATTCACAAAAAATGTATTAAAACTATTTACTATGTATGTTCTTATCATCTTCATTGTTATTCATTATACCTGCTTCTTTTTTATTTGCATCTGAAATGCGACATCAAACACTCTCCAGTGTAAACGCTTTACGGCCCCAAAGTGACCCGCATGCACAGAAGACAGGAAGTCATAGTCCACAGAGGTGGAATTGTGGTGTAAAAGCCTCCACTGACAGTTCAGCCACAATTTCAGGATAACACCTGTCAAGTTTCCCGTTTTGGGCTGGAAATTGTTTTAAAAACTATAAACTATTTTACTCCTTATTCCCGCCGTCTTCCCGAGTTAGTATTCCCTGAAAATGTTCCGGTATTAAGTTCATCCACAGAGAACCTAGCCTTAGAAGTTCATATTTCATAGCTCCGATAGCAGCAGGAGTTCTTTTCCTGCTCATATTATACTTCGTATTTCCCATTCTTAGAGATGTTTCGTCACCATTTATCATTTCCATCACGGAAAATACAGGTAAATAATCAGTAATATCAGTTAGGAAGAGGCCTCTCTTTGTCTTGAAACCAGTCCACAACATGGAAGCTCATGTCAGGCATCATAGCGACAAAGATACGTGGGAACATGGATTGATGCATGAGCACAGCACAGAAGGGCTGCTGATAGACCTAACAGTTGTCCAAGACAGTAAAGCCCAAAACACCAACCTGTACACGGCCTGGATTGATTATAAGAAAGCCTATGACTCAATGCCCATGGATCATTGACTGCTTGGAGCTATACATCAACAGGAGTCTGAGAACTTTCATTGCAAACTTGATGGGGCTGTGGAAAACCACCCTTGAGGCCAATTGCACAAGTCTCTATCACCCTGTCCCCACTGCTGTTCTGCATAGGTCTGAACCCCCTCAGCCAAATAATCAACAAGACTGACTATGGATACTGACTCAAGAATGGAACCACAATCAGCCACCTACTCTACATGGATGACATAAAGCTGTACGGCAAGAGTGAGCGAGACATCGACTCACTGATCCACACCACCAGGATTGACAGCACTGATATCGGAATGTCATTCGGACTTGAGAAGTGTGGTCGGATGTTGACAAAGAAAGGGAAGTTAGTCCACATGGAAGGGGTCTCACTCCCAAAAGGAACAATAGCAGACATTGAGGACAGCTACAAGTACCTTGGTATCCCACAAGCAAACGGCAACCTCGATGAAGCAGCTAGGAAAGGAGCCACAGCCAAATACCTACAACGAGTAAGGTAAATCCTAAAACGTCAGCTCAATGGCAAGAACAATATCCAGGCAATAAACAGCTAAACCCTGCCAGTAATCTGATATCCTGCAGGGATAATAAGCTGGCCTAAGGAAGAAATACAGACCACATAAGCTGATAAATATGCATGGAGGGTTCCACCCCAAGTCCAGCACCCTGAGACTGTACACTAGCCGTAAGGAAGGAGGCTGATCTAGTGAGTGTGAGAGCCACTGTCCAGGACAAAACATCCAAGATCCATAAGTACATCAAGGACAAGGCCCCAACAGATGACGTGCTCAGTGAATGTGTCAGGCAATGGCAAACAGAGGAGGTGCTGGAAATACCATCATGGGAGGACAAACCCCTACATGGGATGCACCAATGACAGATAACTGAAGTGGCTGATATCAAGAAATCCTACCAATGGCTAGAAAGAACTGGTGTGGAGGACAGCACAAAAGCATGCATCATGGCTGCACAGGAACAGGCCCTGAACACCAGGGGCGGAGTGCACCAGCTGGGCGTAACTTAAGCCAGTCTTAACCCTTACGTCTGACTTAGCTAAGTCAGACGTAAAGAATGGAGATTAGCCCGAGTGCACCAACACAAACTAGGACCAGTCGTAGCTGCGCCTGGGCGTATCGTGCGCGTTCCCGAGAATACAAGCGTTGCTGTGCTCGTTGCCTAGTAACGTATCGGCCCAAGCAAAGCTGAAAGCGGGAGGCAACTTTCTATTAAATTTAATGACACAAAAACGAAAAAACAAAATAAGAAATGCTGTGTGGAAGATGCTCACTGCCGCATCAATAACGAGTGACGGCTGAGTGCGTACAGTTGAGGAGAAAAAAAAAATAAAAAATCTCCTTTCAAGCGCAAAAAACACCAGTCTGCTCTTAAAATCCCCAGACTGGCAGGATCCTCTTCCAAAAGCTTCGCCACACAGCTCTGTGATTATAGATATTTTTGAAGTGCGTTCACCTGCTTTTATCGACCTTTATGGCGTTGTTCAGCGCCCGACGCGCTACCCGATGAGATTCGGGAGGATGAGCGCTGCGCTGAGCTCACATCCTCAGCACGAGAACGCTGCATCCAGGAAAATGATCGGAATGGCTCATATGGATTATTATTATTATTATAGACCGTACACAATTCTCTAATAATGTAGTGCTTAAACTCACGCACAGGAATAAACAAATTCATCGGCTGCGCTGCAGCCCCGGCGAGTCTCCTGTGCGTTCCGTCTGCTGCTTATTTACACGCTCATAAAACAGCTCTAGGCCTAGATCTTCCCACTTACTCCTGCTCCTGATCAGGCGTAAAAGTTACACCTGGGCGCAGCGGCTGAAGGACTTACGCCTGAGTGGTGCACTCGTCTTAACAATGAGCTGGACGTAACTTTCAAATCTACGTCGGACTTCAGGTTACGCCCGGACTTACGCCCAGCTGGTGCACTCCGCCCCTGCAACAGAGGCCAAGATCTACCACACACGTGGTTGATGTGACAACACCAAGTGATGGCAACATCAGGAAAAAGGAACACGAGAAACTAGAGAAATACCAGGGCCTCAAAGAAGAACTGAAGAAAGCCTGGAGAGTGAAGATATCGGTGGTTGCCCGTGGTCATCGGGGCACTCGGGGCAGTAACCCCCAAACTGGAGGAGTGGCTAAAGCAGATCCCAGGAAAAACATCAGACATCTCAGACCAGAAAAGAGCAGTTCTAGGAACAGCTAAGATACTGCGCAGAACCCTCAAGCTCCCAGGCCTCTGGTAGAGAACCCGAGCTTGAAAGGATGAGACCACCCACGGAGGGTGAGATGGGATTTTTTAATATGTTTTTAAAAATGGGGAAAAAAAATTCGATGCAGGTTTTGGTCTTTTTCATTTGTATTTTTTTTTTTTATCGTGCCTCAGCAGCAGCGAACCTTCCATCTCCTGTATTTTAACAAGGCATAACAGACAGCAGAAACCAGGGCCTGTCACCTCTGATTGGTCCTTTTTCGTAAAGCCTGCAGAGGAAATGATGATTGCCAAAAAAAAAAGTAACCCTTTGACAAGTCATCTTAAGAAGAATTTCATTCCACCTCGGTGCAGTGGTTGAGTCGTAGCTGTGGTGAAAGGTGACCTCACCTCTGCTTTGCTCTGCCCGAAGACGCAGTGGTCCTGACACCACCACCGTGCATGTTGGTCGTGTGAAGGGAGACTGCTCTTTGATCATAATTGTAAATGCATGACTGCAAAAGCAGAAGTCTTGTCATCTTGCACCACCGACCCACAGGTCTATGTCGACTGTAACTCCTGATGGCATCTGCCTCAGCGGAACCAGAGCACTGTTATAATATTTTCCGAATGTTTGATCCTTGTTTTTTTTTCATGTTTTAAGCCTGGTTTATCCTTCCTTGATGCTCTCTTTTAGATCCCTCTGTCCATGCTGCCTTGTTAAGAAACTCCAATTACCAGCTTAGCTCAGCAGAGGCAAGGAACAGGCCTGCACAGCACAACAGATACTGTTTAAAAGGTAAAACCTCACATATGCAATCGTACACATTTTCTGACATTGCAGTATTTTTGTCTGTTTCTCACACAAAAATATGTTTGGTGTAGCATCTCACACTTGACAATCCTGAGAGTGAAAATATTTTAAAGGTGTGGTTCACTGAAAAAGCATTTTTTAAATGATTATTTCTGATTATAGTCACTCTGAGTTTTTCATGCAGGCTGAACATGAAAATAGTCTCCTACACCTATCTCCTACATTAGCTTCTGATAGAAAATAGATGGTGAAACTCTAGGATTAGAAAATCCTGACAGACCTACGTCACACTGTCACTTACCGTTCATGGACTCATCCATCTTGACTCACGACAGGGAAGGCTGTTGTTGGTTTAGCGTCCAGCAAACAGCAGAGAATGTCTCTGCTAGTAGAAGCTAACCGTTAGCATTAGCAACTCCACCACACCGCAGAACTCCTTCAGGCTTGTGTTGTTTGTGGTGATAAACACTACTAGTTCCTCAGGCGCACCAGTGCTTTGTTTCCCCCAGAGTACGACTTACAAGGCATTCCTACTAGAGAACACTGCAAATGTATTATTGATTAAACAAGTGTCCCACATCTTTAAAAAGATGACTTCTTCTCTTGTTGCTTGAAGATGTTTCACCTCATCCAAAAGGCTTCTTCAGTCCTGATCATGGTTTAGGAATTCAGGACTGAATGGCATCCCTGGCTGGATGATTTGCTCAAAGGTGCAACAATGATCTGACTTTGTGAAATCCACAACCAGACTTAAAAGAAAGGGAATGGATGGAGGATGGGAGATTTCTCCTCCTCGCCCCACATCCCTGCCATTCTCACCCGTAGAGGTCAGGGCCTCGCATGTCGAGAGCATGGCGCTCGAGGTCAGCAGTCACAGCTGCCAGACTCGTCCAAGTCCAATGCTGCTGGAAGCTTTGAGTGCTCATCATGAGATGTTGATATATTTATTGGTTGTTCTTTAATGTTACAGCTAGAATGACAAATGCACTTTAAAAAATAAGTGCAAAAAGCTGTGAAATTGTTTAAATAATTATGATTATTTTTATTGTCAGCAGTTCATTTTCCAGTCACTTTTCTTGTGTTCAAAGTCAAACTTAGTTTGTAGCAAAATATCTAGATTTATGTAATTTCTAAAAAAATGTTCATTTTATTTTAACTGCTAGTGTGTTGCATCATCTTTCCAGTGCTGTTATTACTGACACTGGAGTCATGTCTGAGCATATTATTTCTGTGGATAAGCTCTCAGCCAACTGGCAGTGTTTCTATTTGAATGACCTGTTACATTACAGCAGTATTCCAGCTTTGTTTTTCCCAGTTTGTTATCTGTCTTCTCCACCCTTATCCCAGTACTGAGCTTCTCAAGCTATAATCAACTCTATTAGCAGATCATTTAACTATAAGTCTTCAGTTAGGACTTCATTCTGCTTTAAACTTTACATCTGATCCCAATGAGTGGAATCCAGTAAATCCCGTAACTCTAGCCAGTGTCACACTGGTGGAGATGACTCCTGCACACTTTTTAGAAGATGACCATGAGGTTGTAGCGACTGAGCTTGTGCTCTGGTTCTGACCCGTGGAAGGCACCCCCTCCTCCGGATCCATCCCCAGTGCCCGAGGCCTGGCCAGCCCAACCCAGCCTGGCCCATCCAGCGCTCCCCGACAGGGGCTAACGTTTCAAGCTCTGAGTCAAACCACTTCTGGAGGTGATTAGCCCCAAACCCATGACAGATTCTTTCCAAGATATCTGACGCGGCATGTTTATTTTATCCGGGCTCTTTGTGTGGATGTGCTGGACATGAGTAACCCACTTGAAATGGGTATCGGCTTACATAGAGCGAGTCAGGGAGAGAATGGTGCGAAGCCATGAGTAACCTTCACTTAAAGGCAGAAATGTAAATGTACATTTCTCTGAGAGTCTGAGGGATTCATCTGTGGAAGATGTTTCATGCCTCCAAGCATTTCTCCTCATTTCTGCTCTTACTTTCCACCAGCGCCTTCACTCTCTCTCTGTTCCAGCCGTCGTTCTCCATCCAAACTCCAACCTCACCAAACATCCGTCCCAGGGACACGAGGATATGTATTTTTATTTCAGCCTGGAACCCCTACCTCCTGAGTACTTAACTCGATTTCACACTTCATGTCATCAACAAAGTCAAACTGAAACACAATCACTGTGTTTATCGCTGATCTTCCAAAATATCTCCGTCTCAGAGCTTCTACCATCACTCATGTGCATTTAATTTATGAGCTTCTATTTACTGTTTCTCTAGCAGCAGTGGAAATCTTTCCTATTGGTTTAGGTTAGAGAAGCCCGTTTGGAGACATGCAGAGCTTATGCACGGGGACAGTAGACCGACGTTAAAAAACCTCGAATGCTCTCTGGTTTGTCCTCCAGTTTGCATTTCTGATTGAAACAATGATCTTAAAACACTGGTTACAACTGTTCTATGTTTTTAAACATACCAGCAGTAGTAGAGAACAGTAGTTACTATTTATGCAGTTTATCAGCTTTTTACACCTTGTCTCATTTTCGATCAAGTATGTTTTTTTTTTTTTTTTCCAACAGAGAAACTTTGCTTGTAGACAGTGTAACTGTCTGGGAGGGATTTTCCGTTTGTAAGATTGTAAATGACCACAATGCCAAATTGACTGCAGTGTGAAGGTTTATTAAAATTACATCATTACCTTGCCGTAATTAGGGTAAAATATCACCTGTGACTTCCTGTGAAATTCTGGAGACTGGAGCCATTTTGATCTGGGCCCTGCTCACAGTAGATGTGTGTGCATCAGTCCTGAAGGATGCTGTGATTTTAGTGCAGTTTTTCTGAGCACTTCAGAATGTTTCCAGTCCACAGATGCTCTAAAAACAACACATGAGGTGTTTTATGGGGGCTGTGGCTCAGTGGGAAGAGTGGTCATCTGACAAATGGAAGGTTGGTGGTTCAATCCCAGCTGACCACATGTCCTTTTAGCAATTCACTAAACACCATGTAGCCCCCCAATCTTAAATAGTAGGTCTTGAAGACTTGTAAAGTACTCTATAAATGCAGTCCTACTTATATTTATAAAAGATATGCATTAGCATTTTTTTGCATTCACTGCAAGTATTCAAAGACATTTAAGTCCCACCCCCTCCATGTAAACAAATAGAAGAATGTCCTTGATAAAAATAAAATTACATTTTAGATAACTTCTTCCAGGCGCTGACCTTTGTTGATTCACATAGTTCTTACCTTTCTGCTGCAAGTTCAAATAGTAAACATACTGTAGGCATTCTTATACGTAGCTTATATGTAGCTGGGACTTTCAGCCCCACATCATGAGTACTCGCGCTCTGGCTCCAAAAAAACACAACTTTGGCTTCACTTCTCATCAGCAAAGGGAGGAGAAGCTTTGTATCTTTATACCATGTCTAGGTTTGATGTAATGTTTGTATCTGCTGAGGGCCAAAACTGGGAGGAGCCTCCACAGCGCTCACCTCTTTCATCTCTAGTTAGCTGGGGGCCAAAGCCTCTACCTTCCTCCTCCTCACCAGCTTTCTGAAACTGAGTTCTCCCCTCCTCAGAGGAGACCAGATCACATATGTGCTTAAGAGACCCCAAACAAGCGTGACTCCTACAGGCCCCATTTCGATGTCCTGGAGGGGGATTCAGGAGGTCAGGAAGGAGCTTAAAGTTGGGGCTTCTGGGGAAGAAAGCGGGGGGAGGATGACTCGTTATGCTACTGGAGTGCAACATAAATGAGTTTTATTCATCATGAAAGACTGCACATGCTGTGGTTTTAAATGGTCAAATTCAACTTTTCATCTGTCTGTATGTGTGGCGTGAGTGACACATTTAGAATGATTCAGAGGCAATGTTTGGTCCTTCAAGGCTTTATTTAGCACCGTTTAAAAGAAAGCAGCTGTTTTAAGAAGACTCCACTGGAGTTATTTAGGCTGAAAATACTTTCTCCCAGCTTTAGGAACTGCATGTAGCCATTTCCTGGCCTTTGCTGCCCCGGGGGGAAACATCCATCACTTGACATTTTTAGTGGAGCTTTTCAATTAAGCCATGAAAACTGTAAAGCTTGTCTCCTCTTTTTACAACTCAGCAAAAGCAAGTAAATCGCTTAAATAAATGCGTCATTAGTTCCAGCGCTGGGCTGTCAAAATTCATTATCAGTTTACGCCCATCCACAGCAGCTTTACTGTCACTGCAACATAAATGTTTACTTTGAATTACGGCCTTTTTGTGGGATTTCTGCATACCTCGTAAATCAGCAGCCTTTCAGATTTCTTCCGGTAAAAACAAATGTGTGGAACGTCGCTTTGATTTGATTTCACTAAGAACCCACAAGGCCTCGCAAAGCTGTTGGAAAAACTCAGAGCCTTCCCTTTGAGTTATTCTACCACTTTAGGAAATCCCCCTGAGTCCTCCAAACAAATAAATGGCCCTGACACGACCATTGAAAGCTCTCACCGCTGATCTGTCCCTGGGCCAAATGTAGTTACTACAAAACATGACAAACCTGTCCAACAAACAAGGCCCTTGACCTGATCAACGCCTCATTCACTGCTGCTTTTACCACACCCGCTCATATCCAGAAACATGCCACTGTCTTTATCCTTTTATTGTGTGTGTTACAACAACAGGCACAAACAAATGACCTTTGACATTTGTAACTGTTTTTGGTTGAGTGCAGTTGGTGTGGCTGAGCTGGGCCTTCAGCAGGCGGAGCAAATGAGGAAGCAACAAGATCAGCAGCGCCGGCACACCAACGTTTACCAGTCTGACCGGCTCTCAGACAGGTCAGACGCTTCACGTACATCATAACACGTCATGTGCTGAGTGGATAAACACACTTCAAATAGACACACATGTTTATCTTTACTAAATATAAAGGCTTCGTAATGATTTATGAAAACAAACACTGCCTCAAGTGTTGGAAAAGTGAGACTTTCATTTGAATTTCTTAGTAGAAATCCCAGAGATTGAGACAGTTTTGAGCAGCAGGACGTGTCTGCTAGATTCTGTTTGACCTGACCTCACAATGGGTTAGGGTTATACACATTCAACACCATTTGGATTTTAATTATCACATTCATGTCATAATTTTAGATTTAATATGGACTAATCTTTGCAACCACTTTATGCTATAAGATTATTGCACGTGTTTAGAGATAGATAGATGATAGATAGATAGATAGATAGATAGATAGATAGATAGATAGATAGATAGATAGATAGATAGATAGATAGATGATAGATAGATAGATAGATGATAGATAGATAGATAGATAGATAGATAGATAGATGATAGATAGACAGACAGACAGATAGATATGTTGAGTACGTTGCATGCTGCCAGTGTGTTTTTCTTTCATTCTGCCCCCTTTATTTGCCCTGACATAAGAAATTCAAAACACGTCCACATAATGTGTGACGGTTTATCCTTCAGAAGGGGAGGAAGTGTGTGTGTGTGTGCGCGTGTGTGTGTGTGTCATTAGGAAGGCATGACAATATAAAGACATAATGAGATGATGTGTTTTTGTGAATATTTGGAGCTGAAATCAAAAGTGGCACACAAAGCCCTTGCCGTGTGTGTACTCATTAAACCTGCTTTGTTTTTACACCTGAGTTAATTACAGCTGAGGAAGCATGCTTGGTGGTAGATGATGTGTAGCATTAATAGCTCTTCCTTTTATCCACAGTGAGCATTTTTTACCTGAAATAAGCGTATCTGTCCTGAGTGGAGGCAGAGTGCAGCTTGTGGTGAGTGTTGTTTGGCTACAGAGCTGTTAATTGTTTTAAAGGTTTTCAACATTTTTGACTTTCTGTACCAGGGTGTGTTACTTGTGTGTCTTTCTATTATGGTGTACAGACTGATCCTTCACATGTAGATGGTCCTCAAATCCGCGGACCGTCTGCTAACACAAGTCTGGTCAACCGGCCTTTCAAACTGAGTGCTTCTCCTCACAGAAACACATTGGGCCATTCCAGTAAGTCTATTGAATGTTTTCAAGATCACCTGTTATATAGGAAATCAGTAATACAGAGGAAACGTAGTTTCAGTTAAACTTTTTTGTGTTATTTTGGGGACTATAAGTCATTACCAACTCAGAAAAAAACATTTTGTTGCTGAAATCCAGTGTTTTAACCCTTTATAGTCTTGGGTTCACAGAGACCTGAGCGAACAGAACCAGGGCCAGACTTATTCTGAACGGTCTGACTGGTCGACTGCTCTAACAGGGGAGGAGGGGGAACTGCAGGGTCGGAATGGGGACAGGGTGCCATGAATTTCTTTCCTGACAGGAAGTGAGCTGAGAGAGAAGGAGAAAGAGAGAGAGAGTAAAAAAAACATTCCTTTCAGTGAAGAATGACTGGCCCTTGTGTAAAGACAAGTGAGGGCTCAGGAGTTTGAGTGACAAAGATGCTACTGACATCAGATGACCACTTTAGACAGGTCCAAGACTTGACTGAAGGAGAAGCCTGTCTCTGCTAATGAAGCCAAATTGGATTCCGGTGATGATTTCAGAATGAAATCCACGAGGTGCAGCAATGAGAGGCGTCGTGCTGCGGAGACAAAGATGTTGTTCCCTACAGGAGTGTGGATGGAGAGAGAAAGGCTCGTTGTGTGACCACTTACCCAAATGGTTCAGGGTCAATTCAAACATGAATGTGTGTGTGTAAGGCAATAAGTTATCAAAAACTTGATCAACACTGAAAGGCTATCGAGCAGAGGTCGTGGGTTACTAAAAAAGCAGCTTTTTTAAACTATTGAACCTATATTTAATTACATTTTTTAAGGTTTGCACCTCCTCTTCCTTTGCATGCATCAAAGTTTAAACTTTCTCCTAAGCAGTAAAAACAGTGTAAACACTCGGTAACTCCTGCTGTGTCATATTCAGCATTTACGACTCTGACCCATAAAATACTTTTAAAAGACTCACAACATATTTTCATTACATGTGCAGAGGAAACTAATTAAGTTTTGTATCTACTCCCTCAAATTTTGTCCATTCAACACAAACGGAAGGAAAACGGATCAAAAACATTTTGTTTGGTCACAGCGGTCGGTTTATCTGTGTGCCTTTAATATTAGAACAACTTGCACTGAAAATTATAACTCATGCAAAACAATCTGTTCCCTTTTTTTATTAGGAGCATATTATTTCAAATAATTTAGCATTCTGAGGGTTCTTTGAATAAAATGAAAAGAGTCACAAAGTTGCTGCCCTCAAGTCTCACCTCACAAGAAGTGACGGTATTTCTAGAAACCCAACTGAAACAAGTTGTTGGCACTGAACTAAAGGTGTGATTAGCTTTATCATCTTGGGTTTTGGCTTTGGGCCAGACCTAGCAATACATCCCAGGCCCCTCACCTACAGGCCACCCCATCCTCACCCCCCGCTGTTTGGCTGCCTGTGTGGGGCAGCTATGGAGACAGCAGCCTTGAGCTCTACACGTGGAACACATCATACCAAGCAGAAGTGCTGCTTTTGTTCTGAGTGTATGAAAAGCTTTGTTCTGATCCAAATGGAAGGGCCTCTTATTTGGCTTACTGAGCCCTTAAGAGACAGAGAACCCAAGTTTCTAGTTTGAGATTTAAAGGGATAGTTCAGAGCTTTTAAATGGATTTCTGTGGGCAGGTATTATTAATAAGTCCTTTACCTGTTGTAGCCGTGCTCTTTGAACATCCTCAGTTTGGAGAAATTGAGATGAGATGAACTAATGACTACAGTCACAGCAGAGCCAAGAGACAAGTCAATTGCTGTCATGAAAAAACTTCTCTAATCTCTAAAATGTCCTAGCATCGTTAGATAAGGGTCAATAAATCAGATTTAATCAGCTGATTTTTTATGCTTTTTACAAAACCAGCTATCAAACCATTGACTGTACATATAATATGGACAAACTCTCCACGCTGTCACCCGTAGGCAAAGGTGGAAAGTAAGGAATTGCATTTACTCGCATTACTGTAATTGAGTAGCTTTTTTGTGTATTTATACTTTTTAAAGTCATTTTTAAAGTCTGTACGTTTACTTTTACTTGAGTATGTTTTTTAAAAAGTATTGTACTTCACTAAATTTTCAAGCATGTCTATTACTGAGTAAAAAATATATTTATAGGCCTAAAAAATTAAAAGTATTGCACTTTGCATTATCGGAACAGAATGAGAGAGCTTCGGTGCTGCGTCTCACCTGTGGGGGATCTGAGTGTACGTACTGTTTTTATAATGACGACGTTAAACACTCACACTTTTCCTACAGTTCTGCTCAAAAACATCAGTCCGATCCCTTTGATGCACTCGCTGTTTACCCCCTCTTCCCCTCCTGTTGGACTCGGTTCAGTGTGTGTGCGCACACACGAGTGTGTCGTGAGCTGGTGTTGTGTTTTAGCACTACTTCAATGAGGCAATCCTTACGCTGACAAAAAAGTAACAAAGTAACTGAGTAAATTTTATTTAAGACGCTTTTTACTTTTGCTTGAGTAAAAATGTAGGCAAATACTTTTACTTGTACTTGAATAAAAATTCATCAAAGTATTGGTACTTTTACTTAAGTAGAACATTTTATTACTCTTTCCACCTCTGCCCGTATAGGTTACTCAAGAGCTGAATCAAAACGCTGTAGGCGGTTCCCACCACCGCCATCTTGGCTGGGTCACACATCATTCCCGAAAAATACAAAAATGGAGCCGAGAGTGGGGCTGTGGGGGTGGGGGCAGATTATTAACACCCAACAAACACTGAGATGATGCAGCTACAAGCTAAATGAGCTAACTGAAGCTAATGGAGGTTGGTGGGCGCTTTTAACCCAAAAACCATGGTTGAGTGACTCTGCTACCCTCTGACTTCTAGGCTCTAACACTTTTAACGTGAGGCTGAGGCCTTCCCTGAAACAAACAGGAGGGCAAGCTGCTAGCGCTAGCATAGCCGGCTCATTTGCTACCTCAAAAGGACACGCCCCTAATTATTCATAATTTCACATTTTAATTACATCTAAATGGATGAGTTACAAAAAAATCACCCCCTCAGAGTTGTCATGCTGGTAAACTTGACCTATTAACGCTATTTTTTTTTTTAACCAGATTGTAAACATTTATATTTCTGCTGTGAAGTTGGCATTTTTAACATGACAGTCAATGGGAACTTGATCCTTCTGGATCCAGCCCCTAGTGGATGAGGGAGGAACTGCAATGTTTGTTACTCCCATGTTGGCTTCAGCCATGGCAGGTGGAGTTTGACTTAAGCAGTTACAAAACGTTTGGAAACTAATTAACCTGCTCACTGTAGCCCCCTCATTAGTTTATTGTTTATAAGAATGATCTCCTACTTTTCTAAATGTTGTTCAATACATGTTGATTTAACTTATGTTAAAGAACACGTTTCCTGCTTCTCCCCACCTACTGGATGAAAGCGGAATTACACAGTCGTAAACAACCCTTTTGGCTGTGTGTTACTCATTCCCTGGTGTATCGTAGTACTAGTTTTAGCTTTATAGTCAATTTTAATGTGATTATTGCTTTTATTGTCTTATTCATTTTTTATTCATATCAGTAAAAAAAAGCCAACATCGAGCATTAGTGTTGCTTTAGGTTTACGTTATATTTATAGATTATATGTTGTATATCAGGCATCAGCATATGGACAGATCTCTTAATTAGGTCATAAATGTTTACTCTGCTTTAGATTTCACATTTATTTTCATAAAATCTGGTGGACACGATCAGTGATACATCTGGTTCAGAGTGTTATGTTCTTGGTTGAAATTTCTGCTGGAATCACTCTAATGTGACAGAAGAAAGGTTTATAAAATAGCATAAACCGCAATGAGGAGGACACTCATCTACTTCTGTCTTGGCCCCACTGGGACTAGCCATTAGCCCATCAATCCAGTCATCATAATCTTTGTTGTCCAAACAAGCCAGAATGACACTGCTCCATAATAGAATTATATTTCCATATTCACCATTTGAAAAAGAGAAAAAAAAAATTAATTGCAAATTAAAATTTAGAATTGGCATGAAATAAATTTCTCCAGATTTCTCCAAATTTAAAAACTCAGGTCTTCCACATTTTCCATCCCTCATAACCTCTGCTACAGTAAATATTTTATAGTGTAATGGCTGTCTGTTCTCCAGATCTCACAAACTAAAGTAGAACAAAGCAGACAGAACAGCAGATTTAACAGAAATGAACCTGTGCCATGTGTTGTTGGGCGTAAAGATTCCTCACCTCCTGTTTTAAAACTCTGATGTCTCCTTCTCTCATTTGGTTTCAGGTAAAGACGTTTCATCTCCTGAGCAAGTCGCATCTGCCTCATCAATAAAGGAGCGCATCTCTGTCAGAGAAAAGCCCGTCCAGCTGAGTGGGGGCTGGGGAGGAGGCAAGAAGAGGGACAGAAACAAGCAACCAAACCCCTAAACCCAACACACATCCACGTTTTACTTTTTATTTCTCTAGTTTCTGCTGTTTTATGCTTTGATGGTTTTATTCAGAGATGCAGTTGAATATTCCTCAAGCCTTGCTGTTTTTGTTGCAATTGTTCTTTTGTAAAGATGTTTAAGTTAAAGTGTTAAATCATTACAAACTAAGAATAAAGTGGTATAAAACGGTGACTTGTGTTTTTTCTGAACTAAAAGCTGAAACAACCTTCTCTAATAACTAAAACCAACAGAATCTGCAGTACTTTAAATATCTGGAGGCTCTTCCAGGACCATTGATCCAACTGGCATCAAAACACATGGAAGAGTTCCACGAATGTAGAAGATTTACACGCTTCACATGCAAATGGTGGCAGGAAATCAGAACCAGGACCTTTACCTGTGGGCTCATGGCTTTTTAAAGGCTATCATTTTGTTCCTGAGATGATTTATGAAAACAAACTAAAACTCTACATAAATATTCTGTTTATTCTGTTTAATAAACATTAATGAATTATTTATTTCTCTTCATTCACCTCTTTGGGTGAGTTTGAAGCTCGGACGCGCCCGTCCACACGCCGCCCTACCGGAGGCGCTTCACCTCCAGCCCGCAGGTTCCTCGCTGTCTGAAAATCAGACGTTAATGAAAGTCAAAACAAACACAGAAAGCTTGGAAGTGGCTCCCTGGCAGGAAATGCACGCCTGTCTGCTTATTTTCCTTCTATCTTACTCATGTCTGAAGGGCGGGTTTGGACCCGGGGCTGACGGGGATTTTTGTCCCGGAGAACGCCACACTCCTGAGTTCTGGTGGTCCCTGTTTAGAAATGGAAAGCTGTGTCTTCCGTCAGGGAAAAGAGACGTTTCAAAGTGCTGAGCTCTCTTCTTACGTGTTTATTATACATATCAGAATAATTCAATCAGCCAGCTTGTGCAAAGTAACTAAACATCTTGTCATTGAAGAGTTTTGCCTTGAAGTTTCCTGAAATATGTGATGAAAAAATCATTTTGTTGACTTTTAAGTGAAATTAAATAGGATCCAAAGCTTGGAGAAAATAATCCACCTGACACTTACTGATAAGATGAAGAATGTTCCCCTCCACTCGTCAGTAAACGTTCTCAGATAAACTGCTGATTACATCAGATTTCAGCCCATTTAGCTCTGAATTTCTCTTATTATGATTCTTCTTTAACATGCTTTTGGGGACACATTTAAAGTCTGAAGCAACCATTAGTTTAATTTTCATTTTTGTTTGAAACTCAACAGACCTGTGAAGCGTTTTGCATCAGGCCAAACACGCTAACACACTTCAGACAGTTTTTAATCGAATCAAACTACAAACTCCTGGGAAAAAACCCCGACTGTTAAGAGAGTTTGTAAAGACTTGTTTAAAGGAATCATGTTGCAAATATTCTTTCCATATTTGGAAATAAATGTAGGCATTAAGGAGTTAAATTGCAATAATAATAATAATAATAATAATAATGATTTATATATATATAATTTTATGTAATGTAACATTTTTTAAAATAATTTCATTTTGCACAGATGCTCAGATAGGAAAACCCTTAAAAAGGTCAAACTCTGATGTTTATTCATGTTTCATGACACAAGAAGCTGCTCTTTAAGCCAAACTAAAGAAAGAGGAATTGGAGAGAAAAGAATGTTCAAACTCTCCTGGACAGATCAGCCTGGTTTAGCAGAGTCAGAGACATTAAACTCACAGAAGCTGCTCTTTAACTCTGATGGAAGCTAAACAAGGTTTTCATATAAAACGGTAATAAAAACTGACGACAGAGTGACTTTATATTAATACATGATGTCACAACCCAGCTCCTGAGATCATGATACAAATTAGGACACGTTGATTTCAAAAGAAATTCATCTGTTTTAGTTGATTAACTTAATTAAAAAAACAACCAAATAATTAAATTATGACATGTAAGTATCAGTGAATCAGTTAGGGTGGATGTTTATGGAAGAGTGAAGGAGCAAGTGTTGAATAAATAGAAATAGATGGAAAAAAGACGAGGAAACGCTAAGGGTCAGAAAAAGACGGTCAAATCTACGTCACACTGTACATTAGGGTTCATGGCCCCTCCCACCTTGGCTCTGCAGAAGGTTGTTGGTTTAGCGTCCAGGAAACAGCAGAGAACGTCTCTGCTAGTAGAAGCTAACCGTTAGCATTAGCAACTCCACCACACAGCAGAACTCCTCCAGGCTTGTGTTATTAGTGGAGATAAAACATCAACGTTGCAGAGCAAACAGAGTCAGTGGTAGAGTCGTGTTGCTGTTAGCCAATCAGAGGAGAGATGTCCAAATATCAGGAATATTAATGAGATTCAGAAAACTTTATTTGTCCCTGAGGCACAATTTAAGGCACAAGTTAGCAGCACAGCAACAGAGTACTAGTTAGAAAATGCCAAATCCTGCTGTTGGCTAATGATCACAGAATTGGTTGTCACTCTGCACAATAAGCTTTAAAACAGAGTCGTCTCCTGGTCATAATTATTTGTGATGAAGCAGAAGCAGCAAAAATTGGTATCAGGTCAGAGTTTAAAAAGAAAATGAGAACTCGGTGTCGGCCGTCACAACCATAATCGGTGCATCTCTCCAGAAAAGCCTGGAACAGATGGGCCAGTGTGTTTAAGCTCCTCAGTATTTGGTTCCATCCGTGCTCCGGTCGGTCCTGGTTCGGGTCATTCCTGACCCGCTCAGCATGTTAACGTGAGCCCAGAAGAGACAGGGAGTTGAAGTTTGTCAGCGCTCAGGAATGTTTGGTTCCTGGAAGAACAAAAGATAAACAAACAAAATGAAAACATTTTTAAGCTGCTTTCACTTTTTTAAATCCATCTTTTGGAGCCAAATGTTCTGCAGGCTCGAGCAGCGCTCATGAAGCCCGGCTCGGTTTGGGCTTCTGGGCTAAACAAACTGGTTCCTTTTGTGTTTCGTGGCCAGCCAGCCGTGGATTGGATTAGACTGGTTTTGGGTTTGGGCATCATGATGAGAGTTCTGGCCTCTGAGGCCTGGTTCTGCTGTTCTGGACAGTGTTAATGACAACAGGACTGATTAACAGTAGATTGCTCTGATCTTCGTGAATCAGCTGCTGATTAAAGAGTCTAGTTGATGTGATGAGCAGAACCTGCAGGTATTATGGCTGGAATCTGCAAACCAAACCAGGGTGAACTTTTCACATTTTCTCCTCAGCATGGGCCAGTGTGGAGGTCTCACCTTAGAAGCTCCATATGACACCCCCTGCTACTTAAGAGCGCCTCTATTTATTTGGGTTTTTCCTCCCGTGGCACCGTGCGGCCCCAGGTAACTGCCACTGACCCCGGAGCGAACCAAAGCTCCCCGCCCGCCCGGTGCGCGTCGCAGGTGGTGCGTCTGCGGGTGGAGGTGTGGAGCCGCGAGACGGACCTGGGTGGGTCAGGACGGTAACATAAGACCTCCAGACCAGGAGAACTTGTAGGATCTGTCGGTGCTAAAAAACGTCCCGCAGAGTGCGCGCTCCTGCGGGGCTGCGGGGTTCAGGGAAACCCGACGGTCCTGTTCCTCTGTTTATTTATGGGACAGAAAAGAACCCGGATTATAGGTCATTCACGCACATTTCCAGTTTTAGTTTGTCCAATTTTATATGAAGTCATGTTTTGGTTTTACTGCAGATTTTTGCGTCAAACGCGATTTTTAAAATACATTAAAAAGAAAAATGATGTTCAAACATCCATTATGTTTTTATTATAATAATAACAATCTATAGATTTACAATAAATCTGTTAAAATAATAAACAGAAATATTTGGATATCTGTTTTCCAGAATCCATGTACACAAGGAGAATAATAATAATAATAATAATAATAATAATAATTAAAGCTGCAAGCAGCGTCGTTCGGCCCTCGCAGCTCAGCGCCGCTCCGGCCTCCCCTGGCAGCCCCGGGTGACCTGAGCACCGCCACGGCACAGACACGTCAACCCCCGCGGCCTCGGAAACTGCGAGCCTTCACTTCATCCGCACCTCACCCCAACTCAGCACCTCCTCCGAGCCTGCCAAAAAATTATGCATCTCACCACTAGGGGATGCTCTAAACTGACCACGCTAGTGAGTTAAGCGGTGCTTTGTGTTAGTTTGGCGTCAATCAGATGTTGCGTGCGTTTTGTAGAAGCAAACAGCTTCAAGGGTCGGAGCGAAAGGGACTTGAACCAACAACCACATAAATGTGGTTGGTGCAGTGGTGTGATGACACAAACCAAGTTTCATGCAATTCTGACCATGTTCTTAAAAGTTAATAAAGGTTGAACTTATCTAGGGGGCGCTGAGGCCAATGACATTAAAATACCATCATATATTGACAAAGATGGTTTTGTGTTATTTTGGGGTCAATCAGATGTTGCGTGTGTTATCTAGATCCAAATGGCTGAAAGGGGGCGGAGCTAAATGGATTTGAACCAACAACCACATAAATATGTTTGCTGCAGTCAAATGTTGACACAAGTGAAGTTTGGTACAATTGTGATGTTGTTTTTCAAAGTTATAAGAGTTTAAAGTTATCTAGGGGGCGCTGTTGGCGATAACATTAAAATCCCATTGAGGTAATCTTAGGTTGACAAAGATGGTTTTGTGTAATTTTGGGGTCAATCAGATGTTCCGTTTGTTATCTAGAGGCAAATGGCTGAAAAGGGGCGGAGTTAAATTGATTTGAACCAATGAGCACATACATTTGTTGATTGCAGTGCTATGATGTGTCCCACCATGTTTGGTACAGTTTTGAGCTTTTTTGTTGAAGTTATTAAAGTTTTATTGTATCTAGGGGGCGCTGTCCCAAATTGCATTAAAAATCCCATTGAGCAGTTTGTAGGTTGGGACCAATCATTTGTGTGCAATTT
>SSNS01000050.1:2771892-2857735 GCA_006937985.1 Aphyosemion australe | reverse complement strand
TTTTTGGTCCTGAGTGGGCGGGGCTTGTGTGATGTCATCACTTGACCATTCATTTTTCTTCGGGGGCGGATGAGGAGTAACCAAAAAAAATTTTGTGACTCTAGCCCTTTCGGTTATGAAGTTATAGCCATTTAAAAATTTTTGGCGAGTAGTCGAACTTCGAGGCCTGGCCCCGCCCCTTCAACCTACACGAAAACTCAGGATTCTTATCTCATTTTGATCGCCCATCCCTTCTGAGCAAAACGAGACCGTTTTGGAGACAATCGTGCGAAAAATGACCGAGTAGGTCAATCAAGAACGGACCCTACAAACGCCCAAAACGGGGTCAAAATCGCTACTTCAATCCAAAATGGCCGACTTCCTGTCTGATGTTGACCATGGCTGCAAGAGACTTTTTGGTGCGGACTGGGGAGTAGAACACGTGTGCAACATTTCAGAATTTTACGATGAAAAAAGGTCAATGTGGGGGCTGATTTTTCACATTGTAGGGGGCGCTGTTCAGCCATTTTTGTGGCGATTTTTTTGGGACCTTTGAAATATAAAATTTTACACCAGGCCTGACATGCCTGCAAAATATTGTGAGTTTTTAAATATCTTAAGGCCTCGAAAAAGGCAAAAAAGTTTCGGGAAGAAAAATAATAATAATAATAATAATAAACAGAGCAGATACAAGAGGCCTTCGCAGCGCTTTCGCTGCTCGGGCCTAATAATAATAATAACAACAATAACAAATGCATAATAAGTGGAACAATTAAATTTCATTATACGCATCCAAAATTTGCATTTTTGTGCAACTGAAATAAAATCCTGTTTCACCCTCAAAAAAAGACCTGGGCATGTTTAAAGCTCCACTAGTGGAGCATTAAAAAGAAGGGAAAAATCCTCAAAGGCTAGTGAGACAATTAAACAGATAATGTAATGTCCATGTTATGATGCATTTAATAGAGTTCTTATTTGTAGTTTATTTTTTACATAAAATTCTATAAAAAATAATTTTATATTTTTATCGACAAAAAAAATATATATATATATGTGAGAACTGCGAACTTCCTCTATATCGTCCATGATTGCAAATATATTTAAAAATTTATTAAAGTCTATTTCATTTTTTTTTCAGAAAAAAAACTTTTATTGAACAAAACAAAAGAAACTGAAGAATTTATCAATAAAAATTCAAGAGTGAGAATTATTTTGTTCTTTTAGTTTAAAATTCTATCAAATGTAAATATGCTTAATAAAGAAATTAAAGAGACGTTAAATGCATCTAATTATTTAATTTTTTTTAAAGTCTGGATTTAAAACTACAACATTTAACTTTTAAAAGTCATTAATCATTTTACATGGATAATAAGACTGCTAGTAAACATCAGGGTTTCCTGAACTTTCAGATCCTCCTCCTCAGTCCAGTTCAGAGCTCGGGGAGCTCCCGGGGTCCAATTGAATCCCACTTTCAGGTGCAACTTGTAGCTGCGGAGATGTGATTGCCTCGTTTGGGCTGTCTAAACATGTTGTAAATTAAAGTCACTTCTGATTCCTCGGAGCCGCTCTGCAGTCGCGTCAGACTGCTTTGGATCCAGGGCGGAGGAGGAGTTGGGTGTGTTTTCACCGAGGAGGAGGAGGAGGAGGAGGAGGAGGAGGACTGAGTCTTTAAGGATCTCCAACTCTTTGGGGTTATAAAGAGTCTCCACGACAGAGCGAATTAACTCCATTAGCGCGTCATTTCATCCCAGGACTTCTCTGCTGCTCCGCTGCGCATCAGCGGCAATTTCCTTACCCTTTGCCCTCTTTTTAGCGCTGATATTTGATTAGAACGAGCGCACATCTGCGGTTATGATGGAGTTCATGGAGGACAAATTTGCCTTGAAAAGCCAAGCGATGAAGGCCAGTGATTACTACATGGACCAGGTCATGGAGAGTCTGGATAGCGCGCAGTACTTCAGCAAGCCTTCCCCGAAATGCGCGTCGGCCTTCGGGCTGCAGAGCACCGAGCAGCGCTCATCACCCTGCGGAGACGGTGTGTGTGTGTGTGTGTGTGTGTGTGTGTGTGAGTGAGTGAGTTGTTTTGGATTTGTGTTCAAGTTGAAAAGAAAATAATTTAAAACAATTTACCGAAAATATTTTATTTTTTATTTTCATGTTGAATTAAAATAGAAAATTTGAATTTTTCTCATTGAATTCAAAATTTTTACTTATTAAGGATGATAAAAACAAATAATATAATATAATATAATATAATATAATATAATATAATATAATATAATATAATATAATATAATATAATATAATATGTCTATTCCATAGCCGGGTACAGCGTGCAGAAAGCGGATGAGGACGCTCTGCGCTCGGACCTCGGCAGATCCCTGGACAGCTGCTGCTCCCTGCGCACCTCTCCGGTTCCGAGCGTCCCGGACAAGACGGACTTGGACGACATGGGGGACAAATGCGACAGTAACGTGTCCAGCAGCAAGAAGAGGAGACACCGGACAACGTTCACCAGCGCGCAGCTGGAGGAGCTGGAGAAAGTGTTCCAGAAAACCCACTATCCAGATGTGTATGTGAGAGAACAGCTGGCCATGAGGACGGAGCTAACAGAGGCCAGGGTGCAGGTAAACATGGCGGGAATAATTAAAATTACACTCGGTGAGGTTCGTTTCTGTGCGTAAATGTTCCAAATTTGCTCCAAGCTCAAAAAGGTTGAAATATTTATGACTTCAAAACCACCTGATAGTTTCATAATAAAAGTTTATGTTTCTTTTATTTTGTTTAACTCTGACCAGGTGTGGTTCCAGAACCGAAGAGCCAAGTGGAGGAAACGGGAGCGCTACGGGCAGATCCAACAGGCCAAAACTCACTTTGCAGCCACCTATGATTTATCAGTGTTACCTCGGACCGACAGCTACACGCAGGTAGGCTCTGCTCTTTACTCTTATGTCATTTAACTCGTTTATTTTTAACCACCAGAAACCAGAAAGCTCGTGTTCTTCGTGCGTATTGGATGGATTTCGCGCGTTATCTTCTGATTTTTTCCCTCTTTAAAGTGAACATAAATCACTTTGGGTAAATCATTCGCGTCCATTGCTGCTCCATGAATCACAGGCCTCTTCAGATAAGAGCTGATTAGAGCCTCTGAGAGGTGTCATGTCGGAATTAATGATCTCATATCAGATTTCATGTCGGAGGAACATCCATCTTGCTGTTTGAGCAAAGGTCACGTTTAAGATGAGGTGAGAGGAGATGCAGGATGTCACTTTCCCCTTCTGGAAGGTGTTCCCTCTCCAACCTAAAGGTCTCAGACAGCACCAGCAGCTTCAGGGTTGTTTTCAGTCTCCACTGAAAGAAAAAGCCAGAGTTGCATCTTGAGTTCTGATGTGTTCCCTTCTGCATAGGTTATGATGGCAGCTGCTTTTTAAAAATGCGGTCTCTTTAAACTCCCTCTGGACTGGATTCTGTAGCTTATTTTTGGATTTTTCTGCTTCCTCCTGTTTTATTGACCCTTTTCCCAAATGGAAACACCTCTTCTGGTCAGGATGGAGACTTAGTGCTGTAAAGTTGACAGACAGTTATATTAGAGTTTAAGTTTACTGATATCTTCCACTGCATCAGAGTTAAGGCAGGGGTCTGCAAGCTGCGGCTCTGGGGCCACACGTGGCTCCTCGGCCCCTCTGAAGCAACTCTGCTTTTGACTATAACTGACTTGAGCCTGAGCAACGTTTAAAATTTAAAAAGAGCTTTTAATAGTTTTCATGTCTAAACATCTGAAACTCCAGCAGCAGACAGACTTCTTTAACAGAAATGATCAAACTCATCATTTTAATACCAGAATGAACTAAAAGAACTTGAGTTTTCACTGAAATGTGTTAATCAGATTCATGCTGTTTATTTGACTGATTTAAGAGCTTAGTTAAATAAATAATGTATTTTTAATGCACAAAACAATTATTCTTTGTTGGAAATTAGCAACATAATGGAGCTTTTGTAGATTTTGTTTCTATAGGAGAGATGGTTGCAGACCAGTGAATATTTCTGTCCTTTAAGAATGTAAAGATGAACGTGTCTGGGTTGCTGGGTTGCAAGTTCTGAATGCATCACCGGACCTGTTGTAGCGCGATATCAGGGGTGTGCAACGCAGCTAGTATTTGCATTTGTTGAGGGGGGAAAGTATTTTTATGTGTATTTGTATTTGGGTAAAACTCAAAATTGGTGTAAAAATATATATTTTTTGCATTACACTAACATAAATTAGAAGTGTAACACACAAAAATTACTTTACCCCCTCAACAAATACAAATACTGGCTACTTTGCACACCCCTACGCAATATCAAATATAAATCAGATGTAGAGACTTTAGAGAAATCTGAGCTAAAGATGGACCCGGGTGCAGGAATGAGAGTGTGGGCCACTGGGCTGTGTTTGTTGCTGCATTTAAACAGCTGTATGGAAATAAAAGTGTTCCAAATAGACTTTTGTTGGAACAAATGATTGATCTCTTTAGTCTTTATTCCAAACGGTGATGTCATGTGAGTCCATTTAGACAAACTGAAGAGCAAATTCATTTTCATGCTCTTTCCTCTGGTTCTGCCTGAGATCTTGGCGTGAGCGATCTGTCTGCATGAAGCTGCTGTGGTTATGAAGCTGTGAGCAGACCCACAGCTTCAGTCCTGCCTGATCTCTGATAAACAATACAAATGTTAACAGCAGCTGCAGGATAACTAAAACCATACTAAAAATAAAAAACAACACATTTTTGGAACTGTTTGGATTTTTTAAATTATTTTTTTGTCGGTTTTTCAGTTCAAATTTAAAATAAATCATCAGTTTTGCTTTGAGCTGTGCTCATGTCAACATTTCACTGACTCGGGAATGCATGAAAAGAAAATCACAAAAGACTCGAAACGACTAGAAAATCCTTGCTGTCAGAGTAGACGTAAAGACACAGATAGGAAATGCGTCTTGTTCTGTGATAAATAAACATTTTTAAAAGAATTCATGATTTTCCTTTTAACTCTAAATACTGTAAAAGTTTAATTAGATCACATGACCTGTTTAGGACTCGGACTTGTTTCATTCTCCAATAATGGTGTCTACAGCTTATTTGCTGGTGCTTTTATTAATTAGCATTAATGAAAATACTGCAACAAATCCTAGTTTCTTTTCATTATTAATGCAGATCTGAGCTACAAACCTTTTTTCTTGTTTTCTTACATTTTTTCTATCTGATTGCGACTCATCTAGACCTGTGACTGAGGACTTGTCTGATTAACATTTCACTTCGTATATGATGACCTCAGATCAGATCTTATCTCATCACCCTGTAGACAGTAGTCCATGTCCACCTGTAAAAGTTATTCATGTTTTTATCACTTCCTGTCTGCTTCTACCTTCCGACAGACCCGCTGCTCAGACGTCAGAGACCTGAATCTTCGTTTTAAAAAATCCTCCTTTAGCGTTAACTGCTCAGAGAGCATACATCTAACACATCTTTTGTTGTTTTGATTTGTATATTTTATTCCTCTTTTATTGCTGTCTTTTTGTCTGTTGGGACTGCAGATCTTTTGCTCCACCTCAGTTATAAATGCCTGCAAAATTAAATTCATTTTGACGTTGACATTACACACAATTTAAACTAACAACCTACCACACAATATTCTCTAAATTAACTAGCTAAATATTTATCTTCATATTTAGGCGTCAACATTTAGCTTAATAAATCTGTAGATTTGGTTCTAATTTTTTATTTTTAGCATGATCATTTATTATTATTATTATTATTATTATTATTATTATTATTATTATTATTATTATTACTATTGTTGATGTGGTTGTTAAGTTTTAAAATATAACCCTAAATATCTGACTGGATTACTTTACAGTCACACAAACTCATAAATAGAATTTGATTTGTTTTTTAATAGAAAGCAGAAATCTTTGTGGATTTTAATGAAATGATAAAACTTTCTCTTCACCCAACAGATCCCTAACAACCTGTGGCCGGGCCCCGGCCCCGGTGGCCCCGTGGTCTCCTCCTGCATGCTGCCTCGAGGCTCCCCTCCATGCGTCACCTCCTACACCCACTCCCCTCGCTCGGCTGCCGCGGCGGCCGACCACGGCTACGTGGGCTTCCCCGCCCAGCAGAACCAGTTTGGTCACGTCTCCCTCAACAACTTCTTCAGTGCCGATTCTCTCCTCACACCAGCCACCAGCTCCCACCCGACCTTTGAGACCAAACCCGAGTTTGAGAGACGTTCCTCCAGCATCGCCGTGCTGCGCATGAAGGCCAAGGAGCACACGGCTAACATCTCCTGGGCCATGTGACCAGGGTCTGGAAAGTCTGGATCAAGGATTCACAGAGTTTTCCAGTTTTTACGAAAATGTGGGAGATGCCTGAAATCATGTTGAGAAAAGGCCTCTTGGGGCGGACATCTTCAGGCCAGATGTCCTGCTGCTTTAGAGCTGCATCAAACTCAGACAGAACTTCAGCGAGCAGAGAGAAGGATACTGATGTTTAAACGTGGGACAATGTGCTTCCGTTAATGTCTCCCAGCATAAAAAGATCAGTCCCACCATGAAGTCCGTCCTGTTACCAAATAATAACCAAAACAACTCAGTCAGATGGTTTTATTATTCAGGTCCAGACCCTTTTGGACCAGGTCAGATATTATGATGACCTCTCTTGATCTCTAGAGGTCAGATCAGTGGAGGTCGTGTCCTCCTGACTGAGCGTAAAGGACAACAGGAAGTAGCAGAACATGAAAACTCGTTCAGGATCTGAGCTCAGTTCAGGTCCATGTGAGATGTTTGAGTTCTGTGAGGGAGCCGTGTCCTGTCTTCCTGTCCCACTTCAGCTCAGGACTCCAAGCGTGTGTGTGTGTGTGTGTGTGTGTGTGCTTTGTACCAAAGCTCTGAGTCTCTACCTGTGGTCTGCAGGAGGCATCTTGTAAAGTTTATGACATGAATTTATCTGATGGAATAAATGACTGATTCTACTTTGACTATTTTGATTCTAGAAAACATCAAATCTGGAAATTCTGTTTCTTTTTCACACGTTTACTGAAGTCATCTTTAATCTGAATAGAAATATTTCATTAAATTTGCTCAATTTTCTCTTGCTGACTAGAAGCTGAAGCAATAGAGGGACTAAAAAACCCCAAACCGGCTGCTAGAATTATTCTCAGAGTGAATTTAGTGAGAAGGAGCAAAGTTGTTGAGATTTAAAGCAACACATAAGAGTTTTTAACACTTTAAAGTCCCACTCAGATCATCTTTTTAACAGTGGTCTTAAACTATGATTATGCTGTTTTTAGCCAAAATCACAAAACCTTTGCCATTTTCTATTACTTAGATCCTATAGTGTCAGCAGCTCATTAATAATTCGTCTCTGGTTTGTGGGCGGAGCCGTTGGTGCGGAGCCCCCCCCCCTTTTTTTTTCTTTTCCCAGCTGTTGAGAGCTTTCTGTTTATGCTAGCTCTCTTGTGCTAGCTTTCACCAGCCACTAACACTCATTCTAACATTACTGGTGCTCCGCCCATTGGCTTTGTGACATCACAAATCCAGTAAGTTTTAGGCTGTATTTTTCATCTGCTACTGATTCACAGTGATTTGAATGCAGAAATATTCAGAAATGCAATTTGAGCATAAATTTCTTTAGAAATATCCGATAGAATAAGAAAAACCTCAAGAACATGTTAGAAACAGAAAAAACTCGATTTTCATTGGAGTGGGTCTTTAAGTTTTTGCTTTCAAACTGGTTTCAGTGGTTCTTCAGCCAGAAACTTGACCAACTTCATATTGGACAGCACTCTGCTGCCCTCTGTTGACCGGAAACTGCTCTTAACAGTTTTGTGATTCAGGTAGAAACACTAGTGGGAGGTTTCTACCTGCTTTATGGCTACAGCTGTTTACTGTAGCTTATACAGGCTAGCAGTTAGCTTTTTTAGTTAGCCAACCATCAATAAAAAGCACAAGAGGAGAAGAAGAATTTTGGTTTTTTGTTGGCGTCATGGTGGAGCCTGGAAGTAAAAGAGTAATGTCTTTGGAGGTGACGCAAAGAGCTCAAACCAGAGTGAACATCGACACGGCCTACACGAGTTTGAGGGAGCTGAAGGAGTCTGCGGAATCACAGACTGATGGTGACCTGGCTTTGTTGCTGCTGTCCTTGTCAACAGTGTGGATCTTTTTACTTAGTGGCTTATTTGTCAGTTGGCTCGTGTTAATATTAGCTCGTCGTTAGCATTAGCTCATTGTTAGTGCTAGCTACAGCAGGCTGTGGCACGGTGTTTACGACAGTTGTAATTTTACTTTCAACCAGTAGGGGGAGAAGCAGGAAACGTAAGTGTTGCGTTAATTTTCATCCTCTAAATTACTCTAGCATAATATAACAAAGAGGTTTATCCAACTAAAGGTCCAATATTATGAGCCTCTAAATGTTTTAGGTTATTTTTGATGATACATGACATCATATTCATTTATTTTGTGGAGATAAAATCTCCGTCTTTGAGAACATCATCAGGTTTGTTGTTCCAGGTAGAAAATCAGAGTGGTATGTTGATCTGATTATTTTAGTTTTTGTCTTTATAACGCTGGTCTCTGATGGAGTTAGACCAGACTGTCTGGTCATGACATCAGATGTTTATCAAGATTAAAACAAAGTTTAAAAACAATCATGCCTGACTCCACCCTGCTCCTTCTCCATCTCTTTCTTCTATTCCTCCTCCATCTCCTCCGTTTCCTCACTGACGTCATGTTGTGTTTTGCTCTGAGTTCACTGTCAGCACTGGTTGGTATTTTCAGGGAAACCCTGACGATGGGAGCAGCCGGCCTTAATTATGCCTGTAAGTTGTGTCAGATGCTTTGCTTTGGAAACAGGATTGTTGCTCTGAGATACTTCCTGGTTGCTGTCACAGAAAGCTGCACCACCGATCGCTTTGTCCACAAGTATCAGAACATAAAGGCTTTGATGTGGAACTTCTTATGGAAACATCTGCAAATAAAAAAAACCCTTCACTTTGTGTTTGTCATTAGCTTCAGTAACTGGTCCAAATCCTCTGGTGCACATTCTCTGTGGTGGTCCAGGGTTAGGTGAAATCAGGTATGGCAAGATCCGCTCAAATCTGCTGAAGCTGATGTTTTTGCTCACCTGATATAAAGAATAACGTCTTATTAGAACTTTTGTTCTCATCAGACTCAAAGAAAGCTCCCATCAGGCTTTTGTTGGGATGTTCAAGGTTTTTCTGGTCTTAATCTAGGGTTAGAAAATCAGCAGGATTAACCCAAACCCGTCCTGAATACGTGAGAGTGAGATCAGGTTTAGATGCTCTCTGAAGCTGTAACATACAGCAGGTCAGCTCCTAAATAGCACGTTTAAGCTATTCATTAAAATGAGTAAAGTGTTTTTTCTCTCCTGTTTTTGCAGCTAGTTGTAGTTCCTGTGACAGAGCTCAGAGAGATTTACTTCATCCACTGGTGGAATTTCTTCTTCTACCTCTGATAAACGAACTTGTGACAAAAACTCTGGTCTGATCTTAAACAACATCCGTCATCTGTTTTTACCACCTCTCCATTTCTGCTTCCCTGCCCCTCCACATCATCCGTTATCTGTGTGTGTGTGTGTGTGTGTGTGTGTGTGTGTGTGTGTAAGAGAAAAGGAGAGAGTGAGACAACTTCTGCAGACCAGATCCATCAACAGCTCCAATGGGTTTGACCCCTCCAGGTTAACCGCAGCCATTAATATAAAAGATTCCCTCCCCCGCCTCCCTACTTCCCTCTCACGGGGGAGGACAGGCCTCTGCACACACACACACACACACACACACACACACACACACACACACACACACACACACACACACACACACACACACACACACACGAAGAAGCAGAGGTAGATCAAACGTGGTGCTGGCAGGCGGCTGAATAATGATGTCGACGGTCATGTATGTTCCACAGCGGAGCTCTCCACTCGGTGTCTGCCCACCGTTGTTTTTCTAGTCACTCAACACTGATGTTCTGCTTCTTCCTCTCCTCTGGAGTGGGTGGAGCACACTTATTCCTCACATGCCTTCCTCTTCCTCTGGGGAATGTGCTCGGACCACTCACTTTTATTGAGAGGTCATTCACACAGTGACAAATACAAATTTCATGAAGTTCAAACCTTTAGAAGCTAATTTCAAAACATTTGCTTCATGGATAGACTGGATCTAACTTAGGTAAGACGTGAAGCTTTTAATCCTGTGTGCTGCTGTGCAGAAGAGAGTAGCAACGCAACACAACAGCACTGGAACTTCACAAGAGAACCATGAGGACGAGTTTTCCTACAAACATAAAATATCTTTCTGACAGAAATGGAAGAAAATCTTAGAAGAATTTAATAATCTGATTAATTATATTCAACCATTTTACTGATAATCTTCTAATGATCATTGAAGAAAAATAACCTGGAAAGCCTGACTGCAAAACAACTCTGCAGACTTTTTATATTTTCTTTGTGGGACAATCCCCGACCCCATGATCCCCCAGCTCAGAAATGGTTTAAAGACACACGTGTGCATGCATGTGTGTTTTTGTGTTGTTTGTGTGTGTGTGAACCTGTTGGTTATACCTGATTGTATAATTATGGTGTGTTCCACTTGTCCTCGGAACTCGTTTTTCCCATAGATATCATAAATACAGGTCCGTCTCAAAAAATTAGCATATTGTGATAAAGTTCATTATTTTCTGTAATGTGCTGATAAACATTAGACTTTCATATATTTTAGATTCATTACACACAACTGAAGTAGTTCAAGCCGTTTATTGGTTTTAATATTGATGACTGTGGCATACAGCTCATGAAAACCCAAAATTCCTATCTCAAAAAATTAGCATATCATGAAAAGATTCTCTAAACGAGCTATTAACCTAATCATCTGAATCAACTAATTAACTCTAAACACCTGCAAACGATTCCCGAGGCTTTTAAAAACTCCCAGCCTGGTTCATTACTCAAAACCACAATCATGGGTAAGACTGGCGACCTGACTGCTGTCCAGAAGACCATCATTGACACCCTCAAGCAAGAGGGTAAGACACAGAAAGACATTTCTGAACGAATAGGCTGTTCCCAGAGTGCTGTATCAAGGCACCTCAGTGGGAAGTCTGTGGGAAGGAAAAAGTGTGGCAGAAAACGCTGCACAACGAGAAGAGGTGACCGGACCCTGAGGAAGATTGTGGAGAAGGACCGATTCCAGACCTTGGGGGACCTGCGGAAGTCCGGAGTGAAAACATCCAGAGCCACCGTGTACAGGCGTGTGCAGGAAATGGGCTACAGGTGCTGCATTCCCCAGGTCAAGCCACTTTTGAACCTGAAACAGCGGCAGAAGCGCCTGACCTGGGCTACAGTGAAGCAGCACTGGCCTGTTGCTCAGTGGTCCAAAGTACTTTTTTCGGATGAAAGCAAATTTTGCATGTCATTCGGAAATCAAGGTGCCAGAGTCTGGAGGAAGACTGGGCAGAGGGAAATGCCAAAATGCCTGAAGTCCAGTGTCAAGTACCCACAGTCAGTGATGGTCTGGGGTGCCATGTCAGCTGCTGGTGTTGGTCCACTGTGTTTTATCAAGGGCAGGGTCAATGCAGCTAGCTATCAGGAGATTTTGGAGCACTTCATGCTTCCATCTGCTGAAAAGCTTTATGGAAATGAAGATTTCATTTTTCAGCACGACCTGGCACCTGCTCACAGTGGTAACCACTGGTAAATGGTTTACTGACCATGGGATTACTGTGCTCAATTGGCCTGCCAACTCTCCTGACCTGAACCCCATAGAGAATCTGTGGGATATTGTGAAGAGAAAGTTGAGAGACGCCAGACCCAACACTCTGGATGAGCTTAAGGCCGCTATCGAAGCATCCTGGGCCTCCATAACACCTCAGCAGTGCCACAGGCTGGTTGCCTCCATGCCACGCCGCACTGAAGCAGTCATTTCTGCAAAAGGATTCCTGACCAAGCATTGAGTGCATAACTGAACATAATTATTTGAAGGTTGACCTTTTTTGTATTAAAAGCACTTTTCTTTTATTGGTCGGTTGGAATATGCTAATTTTTTGAGATAGGAATTTTGGGTTTTCATGAGCTGTATGCCACAATCATCAATATTAAAACCAATAAACGGCTTGAACTACTTCAGTTGTGTGTAATGAATCTAAAATATATGAAAGTCTAATGTTTATCAGTACATTACAGAAAATAATGAACTTTATCACAATATGCTATTTTTTTGAGAAGGACCTGTATTGCTAGATGCCTTAACTGGGAGTCAACAGCATCCCTACGCGGCGGCCATCTTACCTCGGACAGCTTACGTTCTGTTCTCAATGGTAGCAGATGGAAGGTGAGTGAACAACTTAAACAAAAACACTCTTAACTCAATTAAATATTAACAGATTTACACACGGGTTGCCTAATTATTTGTTTTAGTTGATGCCAAAAACTGGGCATTCTTGCAGGAGAACAGGAAGGTTTTACTTACAACGTGTCTGAAATGTATTTTCCATTCTAATGTCTCCTGTTTTTATCTCTGATCATTTAACTTCCTCTTGACATTCTTCTGGGATTTTTCCACAATAATGACAGGAACCGTCATCATTTAGGAAACGTGTTTGTGTTCCAGACATTGGCTGGGGTTCTGTACATTGTTCAAAAGATCACATCACTTTAAATGGAGTTAAGACTTTTTTAGATTTGAAAGTCAAATGAAAGTTTGAATAGTTGAGGAAACAACCTGAGGTGGATCATAAATAAATCAATATAAAACTAACATCCCCCGGCGATGACTTGGCCTTTAATATGATACATACCGTAGCACCCATTTGTTGTCAAAACCTCTCAGAATCTACAAGTTCCTTATAGCCCTGAGGACCTGGGGTGTGCAGCCAAAAAGAGGCCTTTCAGTGGGTCCCTTAGTCCCAGCGTAGGGAGGAAGTGGTCTGTAACGGGCCTGAGGGGGCTTCCAAAAGGCTGTTAGAGGCCTGTGGCAGGATGCCTCACAAATCCAATTAGGAAGAGCCGGGCCTGGATCTGGACTCTCTACAGCGGGCTGTCAGTCATGGTTGGAGAGGGCTGGTGTTCGGTTACCAGAGATGTTAGAGCAGAACACAAGTGTGTGTCTGTGTCAGTCACTGTTATTGGGTTCCTGCACATGGTGCTGGGTGTGATTAGAATAGAGTGGTACACAACAGACACACGTTCCCGCCATCACTGTAGTCCATAACCAATGACTAATTCACATCACCTCCCTGCTGCATGAGAAGTTCTGACACTTTAGTTTTCTTTTCCTAACTCCTTAAATTTAAAGCAACACTTAATAAGTTTTCTGCTTCTCCCTCCTGCTGGTTGAAAGTAGAATTACAACTGTCTGAAACAATCCTGCCGCAGCCTTATGTAACTAGTGCTAACAATGAGCTAATGCTAACACTAACCAACTGGTACCAAAAAAGTCACAAAATAAAAAGATCCACACTGTTGGACAAAAAAAATTTTACTAACAAGTCCAGCAGCAACAAAGCCAGGTCACCATCAGGCCGTGGTTTCGTAGCTTCCTTCAGCAAACAAGTGTAGGTTGCGCTGATGTTCACTCTAGTTTTAGCTTTACTTCCAAAGACATTACTCTCTTACTTTTACTTCCAGGCCATGATGCCAACAAAAAAAAGCAAACGTCATCTTCTTCTTGTGCTATTTATTGATGGTAGGTAAACTGAAAAAGCTAACTGCTAGCTGTTACATTAGCTACCAGCATGGTAAACAGCTGTTGCCATAAAGCAGGTAGAGACCTCCCACATGTTCCTACCTGAATCACAAAACTGTTAAGTGCAGTTTCTGGTCAGCAGAGCTACAGCGTGCTGTTCTGTGTGAAGGTGCTCAAGTTTCTGGCTCAATAATCACTGAAGCCATTTTGAAAGCAATAGCTTAAAGTGTTAAAAACTATTTAGTGCCACTTTAAATTATGCAAAAGCTTTATTTTATTACAATTTGTGTTACTGTAGCACTCTGACATAATGTGTTCCTCACTTCACTCTTCCTGTTATAGGATCTGTTGCAGGAAGATGCCACTACGGTTACAGCTTTGAGACAGCAGAAATACACAGTGACTGCCTCACACTGACTAGCTGTTAGCTCCTCTATTCAATCAGATCAGTGGTTCTCCATTAGTGTTTGAAGTTGTACACAACTTCATTTTAAAGTTTGTGGAGCCCATCTTCATTTTTTCCAAGCAAGAAGCTGTAGACGTTCTTAGTATTTATGAAAGCTGTGGCAGACAGCAGGTCAGTCCAACTATTTCTTTGTATGCATGTTGCTACATTTTGGTTAAGCTCTGATTCACTTTTGCCTTTGCCCTTCTGGAGATGCAGCTGTTCTCTCCTGCTGCAGCTGAAGTGGGGTTGTTATCAGAGGACTGATGGAGACGCAGTTACTGCAGTCATCTGGCTCTGGACGCATAAAGTCAGATTACTGTGCTGGTTTTCTTTGATGGGGTCGTTTATCTGACCCATCCACTCTCTGTGTCTCAATACGTCTGCTTCACCTGCTCTTTCTTTCAAAATGGATCTGGAAATTGAGCAGGACTCCAGTCGACCCACATCTGTGACCTGAGGTGTCCCAGTAAACTAGCTGAAGAGAGTTTGGCAAATATGGAGTAATGGAGTCATTAACATGAGCTGATTGGATGAAAAATCACTGGTTTTACATGATTCTGCATGAGAGCTGCAGTCACATCCAGCAGCTCCTGATAGGCTCAACCCACCAAACTGATCTATTGTGGGGGTGGGATGCCGTCTATGAACCCATGATCATCTTCCAGGAACCAGAAGCAAGACAGGGGTAGGAAACAGAGATCAATATAAATAATTTTAAAGTTAATTAAAACACCTTGAGGTAGACTTCTTGTGTTAAAATGGGTTTTCTCAGCAGGAGACAAACGTTTGTTCCATAAAGTTTCCACATCCACTTCATATTTTCATAGTTCTTTGATGTTTTTCTTATGAAGCGCTGCACATTTCCTGCATCCTGATCGGACCACAGAGAGGCGGTATTCATCAGGCTGTAATCCTGCTGCCTCGGTAGAGATGGATGTCTGCACCACATGAAAGCTGACAGGGGGAAGATGGCTCCTGCTGCGTGGAGGCCAAACCAAACTGCAGCCAGGTTCTGCTGCAGCCCCACTCTGGACCCATATATCTGACAGGGCTGTGTTAGTTTTACTGCAGCAGGCACCTCACATGCACCATAAATATATATGAGAGTACATAAACACACACAGGCAAGAGCTGTTATTTCATTTCTGGCTCACACACAGAAACGTTTATAGGTTCTCTCAGATAATGATGATGTAATACTCACATCAAAAATCCAAACACAAAATCACACTCACTAGGACATGCAATTTAATTAAGTTCATGCAGTATAATTATAGCTTTAGAAACTGTTTTTTGTTTTTAGACATGTAAAACAAATAACGTTCTGCTTCTGTACACTAGATGGCAGCACTTGATCACTTCCAGGATAAGTAAAAGGCTGGATTTGTGATGCATGATTACAAATCAACTCCTGAACTCTCAAACCTGCTACTGCTGATGTAATATTTAGACCATGTGGACATTTTTAGTCAACAAAAGAGGAAAAACTTAATTTTCCACAGTTTTGTTTCCTGACTTTTTCCATCTCCTGTAATTCTGTAGTGACTCGTGCCACTTGAGTGTGGAGGTCAGGTCCACTACATTTTCCTTTCCTCTGATGTCTCTCTGAAAGTGTCTCTGAAACCACTCAGACACAATCGAAGAGGCACCAGGTGGGACCGAACGCTCAGCTTTTTCATCAGAGGAGATGGAAGACGGCTGAGCGCTGTTGTTATGATGGAGCACTTAGTCTTCAGAGACAAAAATAAAAGGAAAAGATGAGCGAGTGTCAGACTCAAGGCTTGGGCGTGAGGAAGAGTGTGGTAATGACTGACTGATTGTAGAAAGATGTAGGAGTGAGAGCCACGATCTGCTCCTACCTCAGCCCACTAAACGCTAAGGTCAAAGGTCATTAATGAAAAGTAACTTTGTCTATGTTGACATGTTCTCACTTTAAACAAAACTTTTAACATGTGGAAAAGTTATGAAGCGTTTGTTGTAGAGAGCCCACTGAACAGGATTGACAAGCTAACAGCTAGTCTGGGTGGAGCCAGTAACAAAGTGGTTTTAGCATCTTAATAATCTATTTAGATAAGCATCCTTACCTCAATAAAGCTGAAAAATATCGTCCAAATCTTTTATTTGTCCTCATGGTGCTCATTCGATTCATCCTCACCCTTCTCCTCCTCCTTGTCCTACTTGAGTCAAGCTACTGATTGAAAAAACCCCCAAGACAAGAAGATTTTCCCCACACCATTACACCAGCAGCAGCAGAAGCAGTCTGAAGCATTGATGAGAGTCAGGATGGATCCATGCTTCATGTTGGTGACACCAAGCTCTGAGTCAACAATCTGAATGTTGCAGCTGAAATCCAGACTCATCAGACCAGGAAAGGTTTTCCAGTCTCTTCTGGTCCAGTTCTGGTGATCCTGTGTGAGTTGCAGCATCAGTTTCCTGTTCTTAGCTGACAGGAGAGACACTTGTGGTCTTCTGCTGCTGGAGCAGCTGTGTGGTTCAGAGTTGCTATTCTACCAACTTTGGTAGGAATCAGTGGTTATTTGAGCTGCTGTTGTCATCTAGAGCCATTCTGACCATTCTTCTCTGATCTCAACAACACATTTTCATCTACATAACTAGAGCTCACTGGATGGTCTGTGTTTGTTAGACCAGTCACGGTAAACTCTAGAGATCATTGCAGGTTAATATCCCAGTAGATAAGCAGGTTCTGAAACAATCAGCCCAGCCAGGGTGGTACTGATGATAACCATGACAAGTTTAAAGTTTTAGAAATCTCCTTTTCTTCTTCCTTTATGCTGATGCTCAGTTTGAGCTACACCTTAGTGACGTCTCAGCTAGAATGAAAGGAAAAGTGGACAAGACCAGTGAGACCAATCATGATGTAGGATTTTAGAGACAGTGTCCATGAGGAAACCACAGGAGGCAGAACTGGAGGCTCCAGATGTTAAGGTTCTCTTTGGGAGTGACAAGGATGGATAGGATCAGGAATGAGTCCATCAGAGGGACAGCTCATGCTAGATGTTTTATGGTGCGTTCACACCAGCCATAATGTATGCGTCGCCAGTGTCAAGTTTCAATGTTAAGTCTATGGTAAGGCGCTTCAGAGCTGCGTCAAAGTCCCTGCGTCGCTTTGTGAGCGTTGGTCGCGTCAAAGCTTGATACTTTTCACGCTTTTCAAGCTTCAACGCAAACGTCAATGCGAGCAACGTTAGCAACGCAAACGTCAAGCAAGTTCAGCTAGCTGAACTTTCTGCGTCGCTTTACAAGCGTCAACCAATCAGAGCGCCAGTTGATACGTCACAGCAGAGCGAGGGAAGAAGACAAATTCATTCAGCAATGGAGGAGAAACTTATCATCGCCGTTTGCAACTATCGGGAACTGTATGACCCGTCTTGCTACGCTTACCGAGATCGGAATAGAAAGGACCTTGCTTGGAGGAAGATTGCTAGAGAACTCGGCGTGTCGGGTGAGTGTTTTTTCAACGTTTATGCCGCCTTGCTGTACTTGCTTCTGTACGCAGCTCCTGCAGTAGATGGTTAAATTCCCCGAAATCAGAGCGCCTCTCGAGGATGGGGTGAACCCACAAACGGGGCTGATGCGCCCGACGACGACGATATCTTGATTTTATTAAATAAAGCCAAGCCATTGTCTCGATAGGATCCGCCATTGTTACAAACATCTGGCAACAGAGAGCCGCGCACGCGCTCTTTCCTCCCTTCCCCTCCCCGTGGGGCCGACGCAACCGTCAAAGCAAGCTGCGCCAACGCAAGCTGCATCAATGTCAAAAATATATAGGCATCAAAAACGGCATGAACGTCAAGGCCGGTGTGAACACAGCATTAGAGATGAAGTCAGACTAAGATGGTTTGGACATGTCCAGAGGAGAGGCAACAATTACATAGAATTGTGTGGCTCCATATAATTTTTTTTAGGGGTGGCATTGGCAGAGGAGTTAAGTGCCCTTCTCATAACCAGAAGGTTGTGGGATCGAGTCCTGCTCAGTCTGTCACAGTCATTGGGTCCTTGGGCAAGACACTTAACCCACCTTGCCTGCTGGTGGTGGTCGGAGGGACCGGTAGCTTCTGTCAGTGTGCCCCAGGGCAGCTGTGGCTGAGTGTAGCTCATCACCATCAGCATGTGAATGTGTGTGTGTGTGAATGGATGAATCATACACTGTGACTACTTTGGAGTCCTCTGACTCTGAAAGGTGCTATACAAGTACGGGTCATTTATCATTTCTTTGTTCCCCCAAACCCTTTACCGTGCTCACCAAGAGAGAAAAGTATTACAATTTTATTTGTTGCATTATTATTCATTTGGGAAAAATAATAACAAATGATAATATTGTTATTGTTATTTAATATTTTTCCCCCAGTAGATTTCAGAGCATGACTTAATGAGATACACAGATTACAATTTACTCTACAGTCACTGACCTGCCAGTTAGAGAGCTTTGCCTCTTTAACTGGATTAGTATGTTCATAAAACTCCTGCAGGTCTTCTGACCTCTGGTGGAGCAGCTGAGAACTACATGGGGCAGGTAACTGCAGGTGTCTATAGAAAAACACTAATCTGTGTATTTTTACACTTTCAGGATATGAGCAGTTTGCTGTGAAACATAGAAGTTAGATAAGATTGTTGATCCAGTAAAATGAGTCAGCGAGCTGCATGAAGAGATCATTTATGGAGCTGCTAACGTGTTTGAGTCACTTTGGTTTTTGTTCATGTGGCTGAGATACAGGAAAATAGGATGAGATGACTCACGTCTCCAGCATGAGCAAATCCTTCATAAAGCCTCTTCAGCTCAGATAAACAAATAATAAATAAGTCAAATATTTAGAATGACATGCGAAGGAAAATGTTGCAGAAAAAATAACTGAATGTAGAATCAATTGTCTGAAATCTACACAGTAGTTGTTCTTCTTTAGATTATCTGGAATTACGGACTTCCACAAAATAACTGAGTTTATTTGTTGACATCGCGGCGCCCCCAAGGGGTGGCCAAGGGTGGCCAGAAGTTGCTGGCCACCCCACTGGCTACTCCAGGGAAGATCAGTGTTCTTTAATAAGTGATATTACACAAACCATACATTTATATTATTTAATGAAGGCATGTAAAACCATATAAAAAAGATACATTTAATGAATAAATAATCAGAATAAAAAAAATGTCACCATAGTGTTTGTGGATGTTGTAATGAAGGAACAGGAAAATCGAGCTTTTGTAAAATTCTAAAATAAATGTTGAAACATGTCAAATGACTGTTTCAAATGTTTTTTTAGGGATGCAGCGATACCACTTTTTTCCAAACCGATACGATACCGATACTTGGATCTGAGTACTCGCCGATACCAATTACTGATACCGATACTTCTACCACACACAAAAATGCAATGAATTGGAATACAGGTTTTATTTTCTTCTCTGCTTTCAACAGGAAAAGACGTTGAGTTAGATAAAAAATAAAATATATTAATAGAGATGACAAAACTAAAATATTAGGTGAAAAATAAATATTTTCTGTGAAATCATTGCAGTTTTCTACAAACAAAATGAACTAATTGGCACTGTCTCCAGCTTTCATGAACATAACATTTACCTTTTGCAGTGTCCACATTTAAATAAAAAATCTCTAATCAGCATTAGCAGCAATAGTGTGGATTCTGAACTGAGCTTTTTTGGGAAACATGAGCAGCAGGTTCTTTTTGATGAAAATAGTCATCTCTGCATTTTCAGGTGTGAGCCTGTTTCTGCTTTCATTCACAATGTTTGAAACAGCTCCTCCTATTGGTCAATATAGAAAACTACAACAGAAATGACAAGTCACAGTGAAGCTACTTTAATGCAACTGGTATCGGTACCTGGTAACGGTTAACTTTTTTCTGGTATTGGTATCGGCATGCTTGGACCTCTCAGTGCCCCAATCTCAGTCTGGTGGTGATAACCACCGAACCCCTCCTCCCACAATCAAACCAGGCCCTGTGCCTGTGCTCTCCCTGTCCCATGAGGCCTGCCACAGTTCTCTGGCCACCAGGTTGATCAAAGAGGAGCACCCATACGTCACTCCCATCCCCACTGTCTCACTCAGCAGCACACCCTTGGCTGCAGCATCTGCCCCTCATTGCCCTCCACACCCACATGTGTTGGAACCCAGGCAAAACCAACCTCACATCCCACAGTAGCTAGGTCATTCAACAGCAACCTGATGGAATCCAACAAATCTGGCCTAGACCCAGAATGTTCTCCAGGTAAGGCCATTAGGGTCGCCGCAGAGTCACTGTAGATAACTGAAAGTGCAGGCTTCTGAGCCCCCACTCAACAAAGAGCCCACAAAACCATTTCAGCCATAAAAGCTGAGCAACGGTACGGGATTCTACATCCCTGACTGAAGCCCTGATGGGGAACCGCCAGTCCCACCACCACCCTCCCACTCACAGGGTCCTTTGAACCATTCGTAAAGATCTTCAAATATGGACCACATTCGAACCGCTGATGTTCTTGATAGGTTTCAGCATCTCTACTCCCTCTGCCTCGGCCCAGAAACGTTAGCTCAACCACCGGTGCTGACAGAAGCCAAGCCGGGACACCTGATCATGCAACCGGGGGACACACAACGTCCAGCAACCTCAAAGTGGTAGGGGCCGCAGCCCCGTACAACATGCACCCATAATCAAGAACAGATCTGATCATGGCCTTGTATACCGCCATTAAAGTACCCCACCCAGCCCCCCAGTCAGTACCAGCCATGCAGTTAACATTACAGCAACCAGTGTTTAGACAGAGCTGACACTGAAGTGGGTCAAAACATGCAGATTTAAGCAGGTGTGGCTTCCTTATGATGTAACAAACCAGCTTTTCTCTGAACCAGTTGTTTCTCCTTTGACTTTAATTTACATAGAAAGCAGGTCCGACACGGCTCTGACCTTTTGGTAAGCTACGTCTGACCATCCAAGGACCTCAAGAAGGTAAACATGGCTTTACACTCTACTCCATCCTGTGGTTCATGGTTGGGTGACATCAGGAGAGTAAGTCTACTGAAAGCCTGGGGGGTAAATGTGACTGACGTATCAGTTCTGAGTAAACGTGGCTTTATGCCATCTGTTATTGGATGTTGGCATCAAATGCAAGATGTGCTAATACTTTCCAAATTACACTAAAATGATTCACTTTTAATGACTAATTTGTTTAATAAATGCATTTGGTTTGTACTTTATTTTCCCACAATGTCGTCTTTTTGCTGGAATCAGAGTTGCAAATGACAAATAATTAAGACTAAGCAGTAATGATACATGCACTATAATTATTTACAGATTATACATTTCTTCAACTGTTGTTTTTTGGTTCTGATCATGAAGCTAAGGGCTTCCACACAGGTGCGTTACTCTGTATAATTATTTCTAGGCTGCAGCTCCGTTTAGGTGTCGCTGAACAATCTATTAAACATCTGTCTAATTATTTTGTCACACCTGCATGTCAAAGCTTGTTGCTCCACTGTGGGAAAAGAACAGAAGCAGCACTTTTAGGAAGGCTGTTGTGCAACATTTCTTATCTGTTCAACAATCTGAGTCTGTATCACTGAGCTGTCACCTCATCCACCCGTATGGAAGCTTAATGTGATCATTATAATCATAACACTTACAAATGTAGCTGATGTTGTACAAGAATGCCCAAAACTGTCTACACATCTGCCAAGGATGGGGTCTATATCAACTCCCTTTCTTTAAAGGAACAGCTACACTGAGTTTTTCCAGCCACGTTTCAGTTATTAGCATGTCACCTGCAGACACAACCAGAGTTTCATTAATGTAGTTAATGAAGTAACTGAAGAAGAGATGTTGGTTTGTATTAGACACCACATTATCTGGATCTGCTGTCTGAGTAAAGCGCTACTTAGTTAAACCTTCCACCTGAGGGGACTCGGGCGTGATGCACAATCCTTCTGGTTTCTGGTCCAGATGTCAGCGACTCACAATCCATCCTCAGCTTCATTCATGCTGGGTGTCTTGTTAGTTTGACTTTTGTCAGAGGACAAGGGTTCTTTAAAAGCTGACCAGACCTTGATCCAAACCAGAGTCTGTCTAAATAAACTTAGTTAACCTAACAAGCATGTTAGAGTACTTGGGGAACATCCCACACATGCATGAGGAGTTTGGAACCAACAACCTTCTTGCTGAGACAACATTGCTACTACCTGCACCATCCTTCAGGCCAAATAGTTTCATTAAATTGGAATTTACTATATTGCCAAAATTGTCTTCAGTAAAAACTGACTAGTGTAAAAAAAATGTAATAATTTTTAAATGTGATTATTGCACATTTTTAGGAGTTACTATTATATAAACTGTGTAAAATTCCAAGCATGAACTTCTACATCTGTAAGCCATCTCTAACAGGATTAATTACTTCCATTAGGCCTGCATGGTGGTGCAGCTGGTGGTACTATTTTCTCATAGCAAGGAGGTCACAGGTTCAAATTAGGGATGCTCAATAATGGCTTTTATACTGATATTGTCTGACTCTTAATTTCTGACACTGATATATGCTGTGCCCTCTCTCATAAAGAAAAACTAAAACTTTTTATGTTACTAACATCAAATATCTCCTTTCATGCTTAAATTTTAAAAATTTCTGTGCAAAATGACCAATTAAGTCAGTAACAGGAAAAGTGCCATGTTTATTTAGTCTCCAACAGCAGCTGTAGCTACGTGCTGTGAGGACAGCATACGTTCACTATACAAATTTCTACTTCACAAGTTGCGCCAAATAAATTCAAATATCTCAAAAACTTTACCTCAGATCTGTTATGTTTTGACATTTTGAGAGAGAGGAGAAGTAGCTGAAGAGTTTGATGTATAATATGTGTGTATGGTATGTAAAGGTTGGGTCATTAAAAGACTGAAAACCGATGCTGATATTTTGTGATATTAAATTATGATGCTAATAATAATGGTAGACTGATAATATTAGACATCCCTAGTTCAAATCCTGCATGGCTGCCTTTCTGTGAGGAGTTAGCATGTTCTCCCCATTAAAGCAGCAACAGCACCATCTAGAGGCTGACTAATGTATCACACCTCATGCCTCTCTCCCTACTTCCGTGACTATGGCTAGAAGCAACATCTCATTCGTGAACACGCTCCTCTAGCAGGTCAATAGAGCTAGAAAAAACATTGTTTTACAATTATTAATCTCACGTTATGCTGTTTATTCATGAGTATGTTTTAAAGAGTCATTTGATCATGAGAAAGGTCACCAACGCTGCATTTGTCTAGGTACACCAAACATTCACACACGCTCTGTGATTAACATCTCTACATACGCGGATGTCTAACGCTATTGGCTAATGCTGAGCAACACTCAATTTAAATTGCATGGGGCTCTATGGGGCGGGGGATGGACTTAGCAAAATAAAAAAAAAACATTGTCTATATTATATCACAGGACAGAGTAAAACTACCACTTTTACAGATTTCTAAAAACTCATAAATAATTCCTGAAAGGGGAAAACTATGGATAGCTTATGTGTGGGTTCTCTCCAGATGATCTTGTTTCCTCCCACAGACTCATAAAACATGCACATTACTGTTGCTAAGTTGCTTTAGATAAATTATCTGTAGAATTAATAATCATTTAAAACTCCCTGCTGTTTGGTGCTTTGCTTGTCTGCTGCCCTCTGGTGGATAATCTAAATACTGAAGGTATTTATATTTATGGCTTATTAAAAAAAATATATATATATATATTTATACAAAAATGACATAAAATTACAAGATGGTTGCATTAACATTAAAATTAGACAACAATTAGTTAAGTTTCTAATTATCTGGGTCTGCAGATTTTATGTCATTAAAGGGTTAAAATAAAAAAATAAAATAAAAAACCACAGCAAATGTACATGCTGCTGATGTGGTCCATGTTTAAGGCTTTCTACAGTTTAGAATCCATTCATGTGATTTCTTCCCAGCTTGTCATCATTAAATCCCTTCAGTTGTGCCAAGAACAGCGGGAGGAAAACTCAGTGTGAAAAGCAGCAAATAAACTTTTAGAAACGCTGTGATGAAAACGGTTGTGGGTGCATCCATTCAGCACCCGCCTTCATGGACTTCCCATCCTTTATTGTTGATGTTTCAGACTAGTCATCAATGATGCATTTATACTGATGAAGCTGAATGTGTTGGATCATCACTTAGGAAGTCTCTGTTCACACGCTGAACCTTCAGGGCCTCAGCTGCAGCTCTGGTCTCCAGAGGACTTTCCTCTGCAAACAGAAAGCAGCACATTAAGATTCAACAAGAGATTCAGGAAACGACCAGTCAGCTCTTCTGATGAAACAGACATTATTGATCATTATCAATTCAACAGTGATCACCACTTTACTCTGACTGCAGCAAAAAGCAAGCCTTTATTTTCACACCTCTCTTCCTTTAGTTTCTTACTATGCTCAACTAGAGTTTTTAGAAGACAAATAATAGACCATAACCCTATTTTAATAAAAACAGAACTATTAAATGGCCTGTATTTGATATAGCGCCTTCCAGAGTCCTGGAACCCCCCAAGGTGCTTTACAACACAATCAGTCATTCACCCATGCACACACATTCACACCCTGGTGATGATGAGCTACATTGTAGCTACAGCTGCCCTGGGGCACACTGACAGAGGCGAGGCTGCTGTACACCGGTCCCTCTGACCACCACCAGCAGGCAATGTGGGTTAAGTGTCTTGCCCAAGGACACAACAACAGCAACAGACTAAGTAGGGTGTGAACCTGCAACCTTCTGATTGTGGGGTGGGCCCTTAACTCCTCTGCCACCATCATCCAAAGGAGCTCTTCTACCATTAAGGGTTGGCAGTAGAAGCCTTTTTTCACTGATGGGCATCAAATAGGTATGGTGATATTCAGCTCCTGATCTCCTGACCTACTTTCTATGGTTTTATGTATATTCAATAAAACACCAGATTTCTTGTATTTTACCCAGTTAAAATACCCCCAGAACCCTTAGTCACACCTTTAATAAAATCAGAACAAATACGGTCAGCTTTAAGGGCAAAATGAGGTTTCCTCAGGCTATTATGGTTGGTAGTAGGGGAGGTAAGAGCCTGCCCCGTAACTGGAGGGTTGCAGGCAGCATCTATACATCTTTAACTATATGCATCAGAAAGGTCAGGTCTAAGTGATTCCACAGGAGTTGACACGTGGTGAAAATTTATTTAAGGTATTATTTAAGCGATTCTATTGCCTGAGAGTTTTTTTTTAGTGTTGAGAACGCAGCGCGCTGGGACGAATCTCAGCCAGCCAGGCTGGAGGAAAACACTCCAGGGCAGTGCTACTGTAACTTTTACTCAGAGAAATGTTTGCTTGCATCAAGCCTGGCCGATGTCCCGCCCCCAAGAGCCATGCACCTCACTGTGATTGGTATGTTCATTCAGCTTCGCACACAAAACTGTAAAGAGCCCTACATATCAAACTGGTGGGCACTAACATTACATTTTCATATTAAGGCGGGGGCCACAAATTATTGTCTTGCGGGACGCAATTGGCCCCCGGGCTGCCAGTTTGAGACCCCTATTGTAGAGAGTTGGGACTTCAAATATATACTAGAACCAGCCACTAGGGGGCTTCTCACGTCCATTTGGCTTCAACCTTCTGTTCCTCTGTCTAGTTATTGATTGTTAGTAAAGTCATGAAGTCAGCTCTGTCACATCTCCCTAGACATATATGGTTATCTGCAGCAAACATCATTGGAGTGAGCTATCTGTAGCAACGTTTCAACTCAAAGTTCATATTTCTGATAGAAGAGCAGTTTAATGCAAACATTTGTTTCAAGATGACAGAAATCTACTTGGTCTCAATTGAACTCTAGAACTAATCCCCATTTCTCCTAACCAAGGCTGTTTAAGGAGCTATCTACAGCAGGTAAGATGTGAATTGCTCCTAACCTTTCTGCTGAAACCCACTTCAGAAGATCTGAGCTGATCCTCTAATCTGAGTTGTGATAGAGCCATGCAGTCATAAAGTGCTGCCAGAGAAAAAAACATCAGCAGCCATTGAACTTTTAGCTGTAGGATCGGTACAGCCAGCAGTCAATAGGCTATTATGCAATGCTGAGATAAGGTTAATGTCCCATAGCGCTCAGAAGGCAGGCCCGCCAGTCGCCTCGCTAAAGGTCAAACATATTCACCGTCTCCTCTCTGGAATCTCATTCACACACTGGGCACCCTCGTGGGTTTGATGGAGCTTGGCGTCGTGGTCAGGGCTTGGGTTATGTAAGCTTTTCAGAACAGATTTAGTGGCCAGAACCGTAAGAAAACCCGAGGGAGGATGTGTTGGTAGGAACACTTGAACATTCTCCCACTGCATTCAGAGCTTCTTTTCAGCTGGTGAGCTCTGTCGCCACAGGGAGGGATGAATACACTCTTCAAACGCCGTAAATGCTCTCACACCAGAGAGAAGGAATAAAAGCACAGAGATGTGCTGAATGGCTCTAAAATGTAGTCAAGGACAGACAATCCTTGATGCCAAAACCAGAAAATCTAAAAAACGTTCCATTACTGTAGAAGTCTAAACAAGTGAAGTAAAGAACAGTGGAGTGAATTTAGCAGGGAAAGGGAGTGAGAGAGAAATCCTTGAAAGGTTTTTCAGGTCTGTGAGGCACGAGGAAGCAAATGCGTCTCCAGGACCCTAAAGTGAAGTGAGAGATTATGTGCTTGTTTGGATCGTTTCCATGGCTAACACGTAAATGAAGCACAGAGGGGTTTTGGCCGTGTAAAGGTTTATAACACCGCTCTAACATGATGTTGTGTTTATTTTAATATAGATGTTTTAAACTGGTAGAACGATGGCTTGGTCTTGTTACTCCTGCAAAGCAATGAACACACAGATGTCAGTCTTTTTATTTTTACTGGATCTTTTTTGATTTTCTCCATGAAAGAATCAGCTAACCTGTAATTTCTTTTACAAGTTTCTGAAAATGGCTGGATGGTGGCACAGCTGGTAGCACGGTTGCCTCAGTGCAAGAATGTTGCAGGTTCGAATCCCAGCTGCAGCCTTTCTGCATGGAGCTAGCATGTTGTCCTCATTCGTGTGTTGGTTTTTCTGGGCTCCTCCCAGAGAAAATTGTCCCTGAGGTGTGAGTGACTGGTTGTTTGTCTCTATGTTTTCCTGCGAGGCAGAGACTTGTCCAGGCTGTCCCCAGTCTCTGCTGGAGTCACCCAACCACACGATGGTCATTGTCAGGTACGACTTGCTTTTTATCAAGCAGAAACAAACTGACTCTGATTAGAACTGGAAGGATCAGTGGTTCTGCTGAACTCTAAACAATCTCACATAGTAAACTTGCTAACTCATATTATCAGACTGGGCTGGTTCCAGCGTGTTTCTATCCCAATAAAAACACACAGATGGGATTAGGATGAGAGCTAATGCTACTAGCTAATGCCCTTTGTGTAGCAATCAAATTAAGATTATAAAGTAATTATTCACTTGCTGCATAATTAGCACCACAATGGTGAAATAATGTCTCAATGGAATCTGACCAACTTGATATCCTCTTAATGGGGCTTTAGTGCAGGCCAGGTGCTCTGGGAGTATGAGGTAACACTTCCATTTATGCAGGTCATTATGTCCCTTAACAAGTGAAGCAAGAGCTTGGCATTGTTGAATCTGCTGGGTGTAGGACTTTGCCAGTATTGCTTTTTTAAACTCATAATTTCAAAACAGATGCTGTTTATGGAGAAATAATTCAGTCCTATGGGCGTCCATTGAAGTAGATGTGTTGTTAGAGTCCTGCTGAGTGTTGCAGGAAAGGAGCAGGCAGATTTTTAAACAACCCAGGTTCCATAAAACCATCCTTCAGAAGACAAAACCAGTGATGAACACAACTGTACACACCTGGTTTTAGCTCTTTGCTTCTCCTCCAAAGACATTACTCTCTTACTTTTACTTCCAGGCTCTGGCATGATGCCAAAAAAAGCTAAATTCTTTTTCTTCTTGTGTTTTTTATTGACAATCAGCAAACTGAAAAAGCTTACTGCTAGCATTACAGCTAAAAGCCGTAAAGCAGGTAAAGAGCGCCCCCTAGGACACCTACCCGCTCCACAAAACCATCTAGTGCAGTATCTGGCCAGTAGAGGGCTGCAGAGTGGTGTCAAATATGAAACTGGTCAAGTTTCTAACTCAACAATCATTGAAATCAATGTTAAAGCTCTAGCTTAAACTGACACTTTGCAATTTTTTTATATTTTTAAATCATTTTCTTGAGCCAGTATGTGCTAAAAAGACCCTTTACAGGGTTAATGAAAGGCCACCCAGCCTCTGTCGCCCCCTGTGGGCAGAATACTCCACTTGCAACTTCACAGTAGCCGGTCCGGTCTGTTGGGACTTAGAAAAACTCAGCTTGACCTACCTGGATCTGCAGTCTGCTTCCAGCATGTTTCCTGCATGTTTTAGATCATGAACACAGCTGATTTGTTTGATTTAGTGATGAACCGCTCCTGTAGACACTAATGAAGGCTGAGGAGACATTTCAGCAGTTAGATTAAGGTGTTAAAAAGACGAATGCACAGCGAGGAGAAAAGTTTTACTTTCAGTTTCGCCAACGAACACTAGGGGGTGCTAAAAACAAGCCAAGACTGACTAGTGTCCCTTTAAAGTTTAAAAAACAATTTAATGTAGTAACATTAGGCTACATCAGCTTTTAAAAGCCCCATATGGATCATTACAATATTTAGAAATATGTTCAGATGTTTATGGAGTTTCATAATAAATCCTAATAATTATATGATGAACTCTAATAATTCTCTGATTCTGTTGGTTAATTTTTCTGAGCAGAGCGACTGTCTCAGCCCCATGGTTGAAAATGTTTTGATTTGCAAAAAATCACATTGATGATTCTTCTTTTTCAAATTATTTCAACAGACTATTGTAGCAATAAAAATATGAATACCAGGCCTTCAAGGTAATCTTACCGGCACTTCCCATCATGCACGTGTTCTCCACTTCACCGGGCAGTTGAACGGACAATTTCAGGAACTTTTGTACTACTTGAACAGGGGTAGGAACTTGGGAAGGCCCGGGGAGTTGCTGAGCAGAACTTTAGGTTAACTCACACTGCTTGGTTGAAATTCAGTTTGAAATGACATCAGCAGACGTCGTCCAAAACAACTGACATTTGTAAAATTAGAAGAGTTGCTTGTGAAGGAGAATGCAAATAAGCACTTATTGTGCTGCTTTAAAATCACCATTAATGAACTTCCAACACCAAAAAACACGCGGAATTCCCCCACAATGACGTAATTCACAGGGCTTTGTTGTCTCATCTTGAGCAACGTAAAAAACGACGCTTCTTCTGGTCATTGAACGTCACATTTTACATCACGCAGTGACGCAGATGCTCTTGTCCTCTGAATTGATTAAAGTATGTCGTACTTTGACAGAATAAAACTTAATTGTTATTAATGTTACTATGCTTGTTGGCGCTGATCAGTGACATCACTCACTGCTGAAGCAGTCGCGATATGCTGACGTCTGCAAAGTCCTACAAGAGCTGAATTTGTATGGAGACACAACAGCTGAGAGGAACGAGCCGTTGTATCTCTCGGTCAATGTCCCCCTTCCAGAATTTACCCTGAAGTTCTGACAATGGAAACATGCCTAATATGTAAATATCAAAGTTTTCGCAAACACTGAGGAAGTGCAATTTCTTTTCATGTTGAACTCATTGATTAATCAAAAACAACAGAGGATCAAATTCACAGAGAAAGAGAGGGAAAATAATAATTGTGACAATGTTTAAAAACCAGATGTGGGCTTGTTAATTCCTTATAATGTGTTGAATTGTTTCAGATCACATCATAAATTGTATTGAATCGAAAATCGTTGTCAAAACTTTAAAAAATTGTCACCAGGGATGAATCATATTGAATCATATCAGCAGAGGGTTTTATCGTATTGTTGATGTATCGTATCGCTGGAAGCGTATCGAGAGCGAATCGGCCCTAGTGGTGGGGATGCACATCCCTAATTTGCATTGGTCTCTATACAGTAATGCCTTGTGAGTCAATCTCTGTGGGAACAAAAGCTCTGGTGCTCCTGTTTCATGAACTAGAAGTGACTAGAGGTGAGAACACGGCAGGATTTTGAGTCTTGTTTCCTGATATTCTGACATCTCTCCTCTGATTGGCTAACAGCAACACGACTCTACCACTGACTCTGTTTGCTCTGCAACGTTGATGTTTTATCTCCACTAATAACACAAGCCTGGAGGAGTTCTGCTGTGTGGTGGAGTTACTAATGCTAACGGTTAGCTTCTCTGCTGTTTCCTGGACGCTAAACCAACAACAGCCTTCCCCATTGTGAGCTAAGATGGGTGAGTCCATGAATACTAATTTTACAGTGTGACGTAGATCTGGCTGGCTTTTCTGCCCCAAGAGTTTTCCCATCTGTTTTTATCTCATGTGAGAAGTAGAGGTAGAAGACTATTTTCACGTTTATCCTGAATGTAAAACTCAGAGTGATCAAACCTAGCAAGTAAAAAAGGGTTTCTTAATGAACTTGCTCTTTAAAGTTAACACGTCCAGAAAAAGTAAAAAAAAACAACCAAAAGCCTCTTCAGGAATAGTTCAAGTATATGAACCCTAATATTCTTCTCAGCCTGCACATGTTCTCTTTTATTTTTTATGTAATCAAAAGTTCTGGGTGTGTGTTTTACTGAATGAACTGCTGACACAAGGCATTATGGGTACGGTTGATCTTTACACCAGTGATTTCTTTTGGATTCTTTATTATTTTATATTATTTTGACTTTGATCTCAAATAAATCAGCAGTAAAAACGCCAGAAAAGGCTACATTTATTTAGAAGGTAATGACCAGATTCACCTTTTTTTATTGTTTGCACTTTTTTTGTTTAAAATTTTGGAATTTCAGTTTTGGAAATCCCAACAAAAGAGTCAAGCTTCATAGTTGATATTTTACTGCTGTAGATAACCACACAGTACTGTTGTCCAGATAAGAGATAATATATTTTTTACCATGTAAACACAGATTTGCTGCGTCCTGCTAAAGCTGACGGGCAAAAATATGCAGCAGCAAAAAAAAGATCTATAATGTAAATGTGCAGCTTGTGGCACAGCTGCTTTAGTGGCTCACTTTTACTTGTGCCTGTGACAGATTTATGGAGCCCTTTTCTAAACCTTTGAATTAATTCAGGAGCAGCGACTGAACCATGATGGCAGAGAGGGAAGGAGAACCGACGGGTTTATATGACGCCTCCAGATCCCGTTACTGGCCTCGTTGTTTTACTACGTCTCAGTCACATCCTAAGGTGTGAAAGTTTGAGCCAAAATACATCCTATAAACAGCAGCAGAGGAATAATGAGATGTACAGACTGTCATTTATGAAAAAATACTGACAAAAAGTGAAACTCAACAGTTTTCCTTTAAAGCAGCATTTCGCAAGATTGCAGTTATATGGTCTCTGTCGCCCTCTAGAGGCTTGCTGCGTAACGTCACTGTCGTAACATTAAATCTCTCTCTCGGGCAAAAGAGGCATGTTTACATTCCTAATATCAGGCAAAACAACGAAAACAAACTTTTCCACCTCCACACATTGAATAAATAGTTTTATCAGGACTGTATAACAACTTTATGCTCGACCAAACACAATAACCCTGGTGAAATCATTTATTACTTACCTAGCCATTAGCAGCACGGCTAGGTCAGAGTCCGTAGTTCATGCTGTTCTTTCTAAAAGAGCTCTCCAGCGAGGAAAAGACGGCCCAATATTAACTCTGGTCTTTGCTCTTGCTCTATCACGTTCTTCTTTTCTTTTCCTAGATTCCTCTGATAAGGAATTTCTAGCTTTCTTTGGCAAATCTGCCACTGCTAAACCGCGAGTCTACGTTATACAATTATGGCAAAGGGGTCAAAAAATTGCGAGTTCTAAACTCGCATTATGTCTGCCAAAACGCACGTCTTGAACGAGCGTTTTGGCGGACATAATGCTCACTTTTAAAACACCCGAGTTTTTGCCCCTTTGGCGTCAAAACACTCGTTCAAGACGCGCATTTTGGCAGACATAACGCGCGTTTAGAATGCACGCTTTTTTATCCCTTTGGCTTGCCATATTCTGCCGTAAAACGACACCCAGTCAGTACTTCCGTCGCTACCCGATGCACAAAAACTGTATAGCGAAGTAAACAGACGTGGGACCCCCCAACACTATCACAGGTATGAAGATGAACATAATAGATAATAGTATGACGCAAAAACTTTACAAAAAAAGCATAATTTTAAGGTGTAAAAGTTGCGGAATGTTGCTTTAATTATAATAAGCAAAAAAAAAAAGCCGCTTGTCACTGAAATAATGCATTTGAAAGTTTAAGTCATAAATATCTTGTAGGATCACAAAATGAAGCTAAATGAACCAAAGTGGTAAATAATTGTTTACTGATGATGTTAAAAACTGTGTATTTTTGTATTTTTGATGGTTTGCAAAAACTTTGAAGGTCAGATTAAATGTAGCCACTGGTTATGACTCAAGTGAGTCAATAGAGCTGCAGTTTATTCCAGTAAACTAAAGAGGGAAGGTTCATGAACAGCCAGAGTCACCACTGAGGATATACCAATAAGGAAATCTAGAACAAGGTTATTATTTATATTTAGCTGCACAGATGAATTTTTCTGCTGTATTTCTTGCTTGAAATCCTAAATAATAATGTTTATTTCTCTATGTTGGTGTTTAGGGGTTAGGGTTAGGGCTCGGACTGGTGTGGACATCAGTAACTGGTCAAGCTAAGCCAACGACAGCTCACCCCAGACCCAGTTAAGGTGGTAAAACGATGTTATCATGCTGTAGGTGTGACTCAACAGGGCTTTACTGAATGGACACAACACACCTAACACACGGCACCTGGAGAGTCGACGGTGGTGACAAATCTGTGAATTAACACCCTTTCAGCCCTGACACAGAAAATTACAACGTAATCACATAAAGTGTTTCCTCCCCTGCTTTCTCTGCTTAGCTAATAATTAAACAGATTAGCAGAAACGCTTTTCATAACTCACATCTGTGTTCTTTAATCAACCTAATGTCTGTCAAAACACACTTGATTGCTGCTCTGAGTTACCCACGGCCTTTTGAAGCATGGACATACACCTGCACAGAGTAGATGAGCAGTTCTTGGTAGTAAAATCACATTTTAACTTCAGTTACTTTGGTGAAGCTTTAGGTCTGAAAACTGGCAGCAAGTCAAGTCTTTTAGGATTTTCAGTATGGTAGAAAATAGGGCTGCACAATGCATTGTCATTGCTATGTTAATATGTTGTGTCAAAATAGTAAAGACTGCACTAGAGTGAGTGGATTAGCCAGAGTATAAAATTCATTTAGTAAAATTTGAAATGCTTAGGAATGTAAGACATACAAAAGGCCCAATATTACATAAACTATCAGACTAAACTCTGATAAATCTGTTGATCTGCATATTTTTGGACCACTGACGTATGGTTCAGTCTTTCTTCTGTAGACTGCCTACATACTGCTGTGGTGTAAAGAGACATGCTTTTACCAAACCCACATGATCATTTTAAACAACAGGAAGACAAATTCCAATTAATTTTCCTTTAGCGTGCTGCAACAAAGGATACAGTGAAGGTTTGGAGTGATTTACTGCTTCATCTTAACTTTGACAGAAAGGTGAAGTCATGCATACCTAAAGCTGGCAGGAAAGCTCCAATGAACACCTGCATTAATTGCTGTGGTGCAACAGATTTATTGCCCACAGTGTGTGCTGGCTGGTTTGGTTTGCAGTCATGTTTGTGTGAAACTAGACTTGGATCCAGTCAAGCGGCGGCACTTTTGATATTTGTGTTTCTCATTTTGCCAATGGGTGCTTTGAAGTTTGCTGAGCTGAGAACCAGGAAAATATTGTCATTTGTACGAGGAGAGGAGAGGAGAGGAGAGTGCTTTTCTTTTTTGATCTTGAGGGTTTGTGCAGAAAACAGATTCAAGCAGTTTGGCTAACGGCTCAAGGGGCCTGGAAACGTACCATTATAGCACCATTTTTGCTGAGAGGTAACAGTGTTGGCCTTGAGTCCGTCCTGCTCAGCAACAAATTACAGGCTTTAAAACAAAAGGCAACAAAACAAGACCTGCTGGATGCAAATACACAGATCACACTCCACTCACAGAAAACCTGAGAAAAGCTGCCACATCAGGACAGGAATACACTTTTAAAGACGTGCGGAGCTAGGGAACATTCTCTCAACCGGCATCTGCAATAAAACAAATAGTTTAAATCCCTAAAGGCAAATCAGAAACTACGACTTTGTCCAAACTTGTAATCTGCTTGGGCTCATTCCCACTCAGCGTAACTAAACACGTGTAAAAGTTGTTGTTCATGGTCTTTACATGAAAAACTTGTTTCAAATGTTCACTCAACGTTTTGTTTTGCAGAGTTTATCTGAGCCAAAGTCAGTTTGTCACAAAGACACTGACTTAATCCCACCACTTAGTATCAATTTACCCAAAAAACAACTGCCGGCTCTCTCCCCGGCTGCTAATGAGCTGGAAGTAACAAGCTCTGGGACACCGTTTTATTGTGCCAGTCGTGCGTTATGAAGACTTACTGCATCGAGCGTTCACATCCCCGAGTCATCACAGTGGAGAACAGCTCTCACTGACGCAATTTCAAAACTTCGTTTTCTATTACTCACATGACTAATTAGAAAGATGTGGTGTTTTTGGTGGTAGGAGAGAATCGGACCTTAGAGCCTCGGTCAGAATAACATAAATCATTATATCTCATTTTCTGCATTACAAACAGCTCGGCACAAAATCACGAGGCTCTCTTTATTGTATAAAAATAAATGTATCATTTACACAACAGGAAACTAGAATGGGTATATACAGGACACACACTTTCTGTGCTGCTAGAAAAATTCACCTAAAGTTAACATTATTTTAAACTACATGATGTTTAGTTTGCAAAAATGACCATTTTTTTGTTTGGATGTAGCCTCAAAAATGTTCACAATCAAGCTGCAGAAAAATATGAATTGAAAAGTTAAAATGACATGATTTAAATGTTAATATTTACTGTGAACTAAGTTTTGGATGCATTTGTTCAAACCATTAATGCATCTTTACATCAAAGCACAGAAGCAAAGTGAGAAAACAAGAAAGTGAGTGGGATGCAGTAAAGAACTAAAAGACAGAGACAGATCATCAAGGACATCACTCTGTGGCTCCGTTGGATGAGTTAGGAAGACTTTTCAATCAGAACTGGGTTGTTTGAAGTTCATTGTTAAATGAGTTGACTCACAGCTGCAGGAGCCTGTAAAAACTTCCACTGGCTCAGATTGGTTTTCCTTATTTTAGGAGCTTGGATCTTCTCCTTCAGCCTGAAAAGTTTAATTCTTTTCCTTTAGTTTACCAAGATAAACGTTTGGTTATTTGTTAATTGAAAGTTAAAGGAACACTTGGCAGTTTTGCCTTGTTTTTAGCACCCCTAGTGTTTGTTAGCGAAAGCAAAAGTGAAACTTATCTCCTCTTTTTAACACCTTAATCTAACTGCTGAAATGTCTCCTCAGCCTTCATTAGTGTCTACAGGAGCGGTTCATCACTAAATCACACAAATCTGCTGTGTTCATGATCTAAAACATGCAGGAAACATGCTGCAGCGCTGGCATGTCAGCTCCTTCTTCTAAGTCCAGCAGGGAGCGGGCTGTCACTCTGAAGTTGCAAGCGCGGCATTCTGCCCACAGAGGGTGGTGGGGGTCTGAGTGACATTTCATTAACCCTGCAGGGTCGTTTTAGCACAAACTGGCTCAAGAACATGATTTCAAAATATGAAAAGTTGCTTAGTATGGCTTTAATTGTAGCTTGTTTCAATCATGATGTGAGAGAAAAACCCCCCACTAGCATTAAAAGATTAAAATGTAAATGATAAATGACCCACACCTAAGTAATGACTGTATTTTATTTAACAAAACACAACTTAAATGGGCTGCTGCTATAGGCATTACGTTAACACATTCTGTTTTTAAATTGCACAGCCAGAGTGCTCATTCGTTGAGATGATGCTTGTTTTCTTTTTTTTAGGGCTCAAGGGTATAGGTCATTGTTCACCAGTTCAGCTGTCAGTCACTTCCTGTTGAAAAACTTCTGTTAAAATCATGAACATAAAAAAATGTTTTAGATGGTGACTGAATACCTCAACCACGATTTCACTGGTCTGATTATATCAGGTTTCATGTGTGGATTATAGCTGAACCATAAATGGCTTATTATGTCTAGGATGTTCCTGAAGCCGTCTTATCGTGATAATTAGTTTTAGATCTGTGGGGAGCTTCTCCATTTCCTGCAGGACCTGCAGAAAGATAACAGTGTCAAATTTGTTTTATTATAAATGATCTGTTTCTGAATTTGCTCTGTTTATTCTATTGTTCCTTAAAATGTACAGTTGATCAAAGTTTAAGGTCAACTTTACTCATTTGCAGTGGTCTCTTGTAGGAATGAATGCCTTGTAAGTTGTTCTCTGTGGAAAAAACGTTCCGGAGCACTAGTTTCAGGACATAGAAATCCGCTGGTGGAGAAAGTAGCTTTAGACGGCAGGATTTGGAGTCTTATTTCCTGATATGTGGACATCTCTCCTCTGATTGGCTAACAGCAACACGACTCTACCACTGACTCTGTTTGCTCTGCAACGTTGATGTTTTATCTCCACTAATAACACAAGCCTGGAGGAGTTCTGCTGTGTGGTGGAGTTGCTAATGCTAACGGTTAGCTTCTACTAGCTGAGATGTTCTCTGCTGTTTCCTGGACGCTAAACCAACAACAGCCTTCCCCATCGTGAGTCAAGATGGGTGAGTCCATGAATGTTAAGTGACAGTGTGACGTAGATCTGTCAGAGTTCCACCGTCTAGTTTCTATCTGAAACTACTGCAGGTGATAGGTGTAGAAGACTATTTTCATGTTCAGCCTGCATGTTAAACTCAGAGTGACTGATCAATTTCCAAAAATAATTTGTAAAAAATGGTTTTTCAGTGAACCAGCTCTTTAACAAACAGGTGTTTCCTGTAGGGATCTAAGCAGGATTAGAATCTGGTGAGTTTGGTGTAAGTCATGTGCATCATACACATGTAGATTTAAAACTAATCCTGTTAGTTCAGAGAATGGTGTAACATACTCCTCACCTCCCTGACTTAAAGCTCTCATTTAAATCTCAAGGTGTTTGAGCCAAACATTGCTACAGAAGCTAAAATCCATTCATTCCTCTGGTAGACAGACTGCCTGTGGGAGGCTGGGAGGGTAAAATGAGCCCTCTGTCTTTCTACGTACAATAGAGTTTCTCACTTCTTACCACCATTCAACAGGATTAGAAGGAGGACCAGTCGGTGGTTACCTGTTTGTCCTCAAATCCCTGTGGAACCAATTCTCACTCTCCCAAGATGCATGGCCACTCCAAAGCCTCGGGCTGAAACACGATCTGGAGCTCTGCTCAGGAGGTCACATGGGCTCTCAGAGAAACAATACACTCAGGTACAGAACGGGGGGGTCACTTGTAACATGAAGTGAAAGGTAGAGAGTATCACCTGTGTCACTGCTCTATACATTCAAATGAGGATTGCATGAGACAAAGAGAGGAGACATGCTAAAACTTTCAGCATGTCAGCCTGGTCCTCCCCCTGTGCTGGACTGGGAGGGGTCCCGTATTGAAATGAGCAGATTTGCATCCTCATTTGCTGAATGGTTTTTAAAGCTGTTATGGCAAATCTGCAAACAAGCTAGGTTTTGAATGCAAACTCAGTCATGGAACACTCACCCCTCCCCTCGGGTATTTTCCTGGAGATGCTTCTGCTGGAACCAGAAACCCACATTGCCAGAGGAAACCAGTCCAGAGGTGCATCCGCAGGCAGCCTAAAGGTGTAGGCTGGTGCCAGCGTGGGCCAGGTGATTGTTTTGTCTACAGCTCTTTATCTCCGAGGAGGGACTGGTTTCTGGATCAGGGGAACATCGTCTGTAGGACTGAAATGGAAGGTTTTGTTTTAACTCAGGTGGATTGCTCACTTTGTTCTTATTTATCTTCATCATCTGAAGATAAACCCTACATGCTGTCACCCCCAGGTGCTGGAGAGCTGCTCATCAAAACACACACGCACACACATACACACACACACACACACACACACAAAAGCTTCACAAACAATAAAACAATGTAGAATCTCCGGTTCAGCTGCTGGTTCCTGAGATTTATTTTAACTCTCAGTAAGGAATGTGTTTAAAAGAGGCTGAAAGGATTTATGTGTTGTATTTACAGTCTGGAATATGTCATTTATTTCTAAATTTATGAAAATATGTTCAGTTAAATGGATACTAGCATCAAAGATTAACAAGTTACCCAAAAATAATATCTCATCCACTTCCTGAAGGACCTCTGTTTGGAGAAATAGAGTTTAACGTCTTAGAGACTGATAGGGTTATGGCTAAATTATATTGCTGATATCTGAAAAGAGTTTCATAAAGCTTCAAATAATCCATTTGATCTCAAATTTTCTATTCTTCATACCAGTGTATAAAAAACTATAAATAAACTTTATTCTGTTGTTAGGTTTGCATTACTAGACTGTTTCTATATTGAGTTCTCTGGTTATTTACAATCATAAATGTCACAAACAGATAATGATAACAACAACAACAATAATAATACATACTGCTGGCGATGGTTAGCTACTATGTAGCCACAGCTGCCCTGGGGCGGTCTAACTCTTCTGGTACACCCAGGTGCACCTTATATTTCAGATTAAATGAGCATGTAATGCAAAAATGAAATGCAGTTTACGTATTTAGAAAGTAATTTTGCATGAACTGCTGTAACAAGTCTACAGGAATCCATTTTGGTTGTGGGTGGAGCATTCAGACCATACTGATGAGCTGTTGCATATATCCACTGTTTTCTAATGTTATTTGAGTTTCTGCAATCTGCCACCATCATCCTGGTCCCCCCCAAAAACACAGCCTCAACTGAAGTGCAGGGCTTCAGACTAAGGGCACTCACTCCCATAATGAAATGTTTTAAGAGACATCACAGCCAGCCTCCATCCACACCCGACCCTCTTCAGTTTGCTTACAGAGCTGACAGATCCACCTTAGCCATCTCTGTCCACACTGTCCCGAGTCACCTGGAAAACCCAAAGAGAGATGTGAGGATGCTCGTTGTTGCGTTCAACACCACCATACTGGACATATTAATGAATTGAACTGCTTGTTCTGGGCCTGCCCTCCCCCACCTGCTTCTGGATCAAAGACGTCCTAACTGAACGCACACCCACCTCCATCTTTCTCTGCACCGGCACCCCACAGGGCTGTGTGTTGAGCACTGTTCTCTGCTCTCTGTGTTCACCCACCACTGTTTCCTATGAACTCACCTGGTCTTCAAACAACCGAGGCTGTGTTTCCTCAGGGTGCTCAGGAGGAACAACCTGGAGAGGAAGCTGCAGGTGGCATGCAACAGAGCATCCTCCAGTAAGGCATCTCTGGTTTTCTGACTGGTCTGCTGCAGATAAAGAGGGCCTGCAGAGTCATCAAATCTTCAGAAAAGATCACTGGCACTCCTCTGCTCTTCCTGGAAGATCTCGCCGCTTCACGCTACATCAGCAGAGCCCAAAACATCATCAAAGACCCTGGTCACCAGCTCTTTGAACTCCTGCCTTTCAGCAGACATTGTAAAGCCCCAAAAGCAAGAGCCAGCAGACCGAGGGACAGCTTCTTCTCCACAGCAGTCAGGACAATAAATAAACAAAAACTCTCAAACAAAGCTTTTTGTAGATCCAGTAAATATTTATTTTTACGTATTTATTTTAATTTTTTTCTTATATCTTTTATTTCCTTATCTGTTATACAAAAATCCACCATGTGAGTGTCTTCCAGTTTCACAGCATTCACATTCAGTGACAATCAAATCTTTCTGATTCTGATTTATCCTCCCTTTTGCTTTTTTAAAAATAACGTAGTTATCGTTCAGAATGATACAATACATGGTTGTTTTGTTGCCATCATGAAGCGTGAATGTGCCACAGCTTTTCTGAGCTTCTGTGTTGTAGCATCCTGACCTGACTGTAGTTCCTACTAGAGACTTTCTGAAGCTGGACAGTAGGAAACCCAATCATGTTTGATTGTTATGCAAATGTGATGAAGGCAGACATTCTGGTCTGCCAACAGTGTTTTTATGGGAGAGAGGTTCCCTCTGGTGTGATTTTAAAACTGTAATTTTACAAATATCCTCAGAAAAACATCAAAATCAGAGAAAACCACACTATGTTTCATCTTCAGAGAAAAGGGTGGAGATTGTGTTTTTCTATCATGTTTACCTCACAAGTCGTCTGGAGGTTAAAGTAGATTGAACAACCCAATCTCCATGAAGCATGTTCACCCATTCACCGTGTATGAAGAGCTTTTATAACGTGACATAAAAGTGATTTAGAGGTGTGGTAATGATTGTGTAAGCAGACCTGATCACATCTAATAAAATCAAACTGCTGTTCTGTGTGAGGCGTGTTCATGATCAGTGCCTCACCGCCTGGAGTTACCTGAAAAAACAAACATTACTAACGACTTCCATATTCAGCTGCCTGAACTGGTTTATTTAAAGACAACAGAACTGGAGTTTGCACCAGGAACCAAATGACTCCAAAGTGAAAACATCAGGAGTGAAACTGGCTGTATGAGAAAACAGTGATCACTAGTTAAATGTATTCAGGTGTCTTACGTCTACGTTCACTTCTCCACAAGACATTCCATTTACAGCAGATTTTTATCAACAGACTAATTATAGGAGTGCTTGTGCATGTCCATTTTAAACATAAGTTGTCCCTTTATTTAAAAAAAAGTGGATTGTAGTGAATGATTGGTGGATTGCTGTAGAGATGGTCGTCCTTCTGAAAGGTTCTCTCTCCACAGAGGAATGCTGGAGCTCTGATAGTGACTATAAAGTTCTTGATCACCTCCCTGACTAAAACCTGGACCACGCTGTGCGATTTTCAGCTGACAAATCTCTCATCGTTTAGATGACCGACCAGCTCTAGGAAGAGTCCTGGTGGTTCTGAACTTCTTCCATTTATGGATGATGTGCTCACTGGGACCTTCAAAGCAGCAGACATGTTTATTTATCCTTCCCAAGAGTTGTGCCTCCAGCCAATCCTGTCTCAGAGGTGTTCAGTACAGTGTACGTTTTAGGACATCCTCAGGTGTCAGACATCAGATCATAGAGAAAAAACATCAGGTTTTGTTCAAAAACCCCATCAGACCTCTGACTAAATAGCATCAGACAAAAAGGTCTTCCGGCTCAGCTCTCTTCACCACGACCATCACTGCAGACTAGGGCTGTGCAAAGCAGCCAGTATCTGTATTTGTATTTGAGAAAAACTCTAAATAGGTGTAAAAATCCAATTTATGTTATAGTGTAATGCAAAAAAAAAAGGATTTTTACACCTATTTTGAGTTTTACAAAAATACAAAAACATACAAATACTTTCCCCACTCAACAAAGACAAATACAGATACAAATACTGGCTGCATTGCACACCCCTATGACGCAGCACCAATCCGCCTATCAATCTCATGCTCCACCCTTCCCTCACTCGTGAACAAGACCCCGAGATACCTAAACTCCTCCACTTGGGGCAGGACCTAATCCCTGACCTGGAGAAGGCATTCTACCCTTTTCCGACTCAAGACCATGTTCTGGAATTTAGAGGAGCTGATTATTATTTTTAATCTCTACAACATATCCATAGCTGTACTATGTTAGAATGTCGTTACTAGACATTAAAACTGTTTTAAGCTAATTTGTTTCCAAATTTGGCATTGCAGCTCTAAGCAAACTTCGGACCTGGCGTAAGCACATTTTGGAAACGGTGGGATGTTTCATTCAGGACTAGTAGACCCTCACGCACAGACAAAATCAACAATCAGCCCCCATCTCTGAACTGAGAATAAAGGGTTTTCACGGCGCGTCATCGCCGTGTCATCAACCCGGAAGTCGCCATATTGGAGGTACTGGAGATAAACAAAGCGAATGCAATCCAGCAGATTCCAAACTTCGAACGGAAGAAAATGGTGAATTATTGCCGTGTTATAGGCTGTACGAATCGGTCAGACCGTGAAACACATTTGCAGTTTTATAGACTGCCAAAAGTTATCAGAAGAAAGGAGGTGCTAGTGGCTAGCGAAGCTAAACCAAGATCTATGAGGCAAAAATCTGGACAACATCAGAATTTGTTCGACCCATTTCTTGTCAGGTAAGTGAATTAATAGCACCCAGATGGCACCCAATCTGGGTCATCCTTTTGATAAAGTTCAGACCGTTTGCCTGTAATACAATAAGAAATACAGCACTAAATTTTAGCTCTACAGCAACTGTGTTGCTGCTGTAGCAATGTGATTATATTAAGTCAATAGCCAATAGCTTGATATGAATTAAATTATAATAATCACACTACAAAATTAGTTAAGAGCTGCTGCTAGCACTAATTCACTTACCTGACAAGAAATGGGCCGAACAAATTCTGATGTTGTCCAGAGTTTTGCCTCAGAGATCCTGGTTTAGCTTCGCTAGCCACAAGCGCCTCCTTTCTTCTGATAACGTTTGGCATTGATTTCCATGATTTTTAATAACTTTTGCCAGTCTATAAAACTGCAAATGTGTTTCCTGGTCTGACCGATTCGTACAGCCTATAAAACGGCAATAATTCACCATTTTCTTCTGTTCGAAGTTTGGAATCTGCTGGATTGCGTTGGCTTTGTTTACGTCCAGTATCTCCAATATGGCGACTTCCGGGTTGATGACACGGCGATGACTCGCCGTGAAAACCCTCTATATAAGGTATATCTGTAGTTAAAATACGATGTTTTTAAGATATTATTTTTATATGTCTTCAGGTTAGTTATTGGTGCATTACAGTTCATCTGTGAATTAAACTATAAACTAAAACCACAGAAGAAGAAATTATCTTTTATAAAGCACCTCTCATGGTAAGGATCACGAGGCGCTTCACAAGAACAAAAAATGATAAACAAAAATAAAAATAAAAAAAATATCAATAAAGATTTTGAAAAAAAAGAAAGAAAATGGATAAGAAAAGGAAATCATGGGATCATGAGAAAGACAGAAATGGTAGACAGAGCAGAATGAAGAGAAGGTAGAGATGAAGAACCAACCAAAGGTCACCAGAGCCAGCCTGAACAGGTGAGTTTTCAGCTGCTTTTTAAAGGAGACCACTGAGTCCACTGATCTCAGGCTCAGGGGGAGAGAGTTCCAGAGTCTGGGGGCCACAGCAGCAAATGATCTGTCACCTTTGGTCTTTAGCCTGGTGCGCTGCACAACCAGTAGGCTTTGATCACTGGACATCAGGGACCTGCTGGGGGTGTAGGGACTGAGAAGATCACCAATGTATGATGGTGCTTGTCCATGTAAGGCCCTAAAAACCAGAACCAGGATCTTGAAATGAACCCTGAAGTTAACCAGCAGCCAGTGAAGCTGGAAGAGGAGCGGTGACGTGGGTGTGTTTGGAGGACTTGGTCAGCAGCCTAGCACAGGCATTCTGGACCACCTGTAGACGGTTCAGGGAGGTTCTGCTCAGTAGTCCAAGTGTGAGGAGATGAAGGTGTGGAGAACAATCTCAAGTTCAGAGCGGGACAGAATGGGACTCAGCTTAGCAATGTTCCTGAGATGGAAGAAGGAAGAGCAAACAAGAGAACTGACATGAGAATCCAGGGTGAGAGCTGGGTCAAAGGTCACACCAAGATTCCTGACAGAGACAGGAGTTCTGACAGAACACTAGTGGGGATTAGCCCGGGTTGTCGGGCTGATATTTGTTTGATATGAACAACATTTCCTCCCTAAAGCCCTTTTGGGTTAAATTAAATGTTTTCATTAATTGCTCCCGTTAGACCTGGAAAAGACCCCTCCTTGTGCACCATAGTGCTGCTTTTATTGATCGTATCAATGATTATTGCCATCTTAGGCTCCATCTGACCACTTTTTAAAATGTTTTCATTCATTTATATCTGCTGATTGTTCCGCGGAGGGAATAAAACACTTTTTCGTCACGCCCCAGAGCGTGGATTTCCATCTTGGTTGTCGTGGTTACCTGTGACATGCCATCGAAGCAGGCTTATTTATATGCACAATATTCATAACGTAGTTTGCATTGTTCATTTATGGTAGAAAGGGGGTGAGTAGGAGGTGGGATGCGATCCAGAAACACCTGAGCACTTTTCTAGGACAGGTGTGATTTATAAAGCAGAAACTACATGGAGCCGTGCTTAAGCAGTGTTTCACAGGTCAGAAAATTAGTTTGCGTAAGAATTTTCTTTTGCTGAGCTTAAGTATGGTTTTAATAAGGATTCTATGAAACATTTTATAAATGAGGCCCCAGGTCCTTTCCACAGACCTCAAATGTTCTGAACTGTCCCTTTAAGAAATATCTCTGTCATCAAATCAGAGTTTTTCAGCTTTGTGCCTTAAGTGAAAGTCAAATCTAAAACAGGAAAAAGGTTTGATATTAAAGCAGAACAGAGTAAAATAATTTTTAACGTGCGTCCAGTCTGGGTGTGGGTTAGTCACCGCTCTGGAACAATGGAGGGTGTTTCCTGTTGGAATCAAAGCCCCTCTGCCACCAGCTTCCTGTGATTACTGTAGGACAGTGTCTGCTGCACTCCTGCGTGTTTAAGCATCTAACTGTTTCTACAATTTATAGTTATGCGCTCTGAACAGAGGAGGTCCGTCTGTCTCTGTATCCGATGTGTCCATGTCAGAGTTGGTGGGGGTCGTGAACCTATCAGCTCGCCGCCTGCCTCAGTGCGTAAAACAACAGGTGCTCCCTACGTCCGCTCTGACATCATATCCCAAAGGCAGCAGCATCAGAGAGCACTCCAGCCAAAGAAAGCAGAGCAAAAACAATGTGAGAGTAAAAGGTGAGACCACACGTGTTATCAGGTTAGGGTCAGACACTCCTCCTGACTCCTGATTGGTTTAGAGTTCAGGTTATAAACAACAGGTTTTTCTATCAAAGATTATTTAGGATAGTTGTAAGAGAAAATTTAAATTTTCCCAATCAGAGCATACACATTTACCAATAAACACACAAGGCTATTTGGGTTTAAAGGTTGAATATGGAACAATTGAATAAAAAGCTATATTTTAAAAATAATAATACCTCCACGTGGCGTTTAGAGGTGTGCAGAATGAAGGTACAGTATTTCCTTTAAAAGCTATATTTTAATTAAAAAATAATTAAGGATTTATTTTGACAGGAACGACACTGGGTTTATGTTTACATCCACCAGCCACTAGAGGGCACCTTTGCAGATTGCCAAACACAGTAAACAGTCCGCTCAGCACAGCAAGGCTGGCACTGTGGAAAATGGTGGACTCTGAAAGTCAAGCAGCTGCTTCTGAGCCCAGAAGATGTCGTTATGCTTCTCAGAAGAGGAGCGACCATAAAAGATCTGAAACCAGAGTGAACATTAATGCGGCTCTAATGGAAGGGTGCACCCAAACAAATCTTACATCAAATCGACCGGCTCAGTCACGGGAGGTGTGCTTCTACTTTTCTTAGTGTTTTGAGTTACCATGGCAACGTTATTAGCAAAAAAAAACTGCACAAAAACACCCCCCTCATTACATTTGGTTATAATTACTTTCTCTGATCTGCACCAATTGGAACACGATGGATACTAATCGAGCCCCTGAAAGAAATGTTTGCAAATTGTTGGTGAACCTGTTCTAATTCCGCCACAGCGCCCCCTACATCCATTTCAAACTTCAATAACTTCTACAAACAAGTTCACAACCGTACCAAACTTGCTTTGTGTCAACACACAAGCACTGCCTACACATTCATGTGGTCATTTGTTGAAATAACTTTAGCTCCGCCCCCTTAGGGACGGTTTCCTCTAAATAAAACACGCAAGATCTTATTTTCACAAAACTTCACATAAATGACATTTGTAAGCCTAAGAACTGCTCAATGGGATTTTTTTTATTTAGAGACAGCGCCCCCTAGATTGATTAAATCTTTAATAATTCCTACAAAAACGGTCACAACTCTACTAAACTTGCTTTATTTCTTCATACAACAACACCTAACACATCCATGTTATAATTTGGTGATTTATGTTTAGCTCCGCCCTCTTTGCGACACTTGGCTATAAATAACACATGCATGGTCCAATTTGCACTAAACTTCACATAGATGATTTTGAACCTTAATAACTCCAACCAACAAGGTCACAACTAAACCAAACTTGCTGTGCGTCATCATGCAACAGCAGCTAACACATTCACATGCACAATTTTTAAAATCATATTAGCTCTGCCTCCTCAGATATGCCTGGCTCTGTATAAAATGCATTATCTGATTAACACAAAATTGCATGTAAATCAGTGGGTCTCAATCAGTGCCCCCCCCCCCCCCCCCAAGGGGGGCGCAGGAGAAGAGCTGGAGGGGTGCCCGGCATAAACAGCCTGACCCCCTCCACCCACCCCCACCCCCACCCCGCTCGGAGCCTCCCCACGGAGAATACAAGGGTATTCCCTCCACCGTCAGTCCAATAAATGAGGATCAGACTGATTTGTGAACACAGAAAAAGTCCAAACATGAATTGTATTTAATGGAAAGGCAGTGCATGTGTTAGATGGAAGAGAAATTTAGATTTTTCTAACTTTCTGTTTCACTTTATATTTGTTGTTTGGTAGAGTGACGTATGAACGGCCTGAATTAAACATGGTTATGTTAAAAAGCCTCATCTTTGTTTCCCTGCGGTGCCCACCATTGTGGTATTTTATTTAAATAAATTTTTTTCTTTAACATAATTTCCTTTCTTTATTATAAATGGAAAGAATCGCTGCTGCATTTGGACACACTGAGGAGGCCGCATGATCCATTTTCCCTTCACTTTCATTTTAAAAATAATAATAATAATAAACATTCAATAAAACCGTTAATTATCCATTCATTCTAATTAATATTTAGTCCAAACAAGCTGACCAGAGTGCCCCAGTACCATAAAAACAATGCAATGAAACGATTTCACTTAAATGATCAACATTTCACCTGCTGCGGCCCCAACGCACATTCCTTCTGCTCCGGCGTAAACCTGGACCGGTCACCTGCTTGTGCGTAATCAGATGTCTCTGGCTGTGTCCAAATCCAGGGATTGCATGCTTATGAGTACCCGTCCTCATTGGTCAGGAGAACGTGTTCTTCCGTGACCGCTTAGACCAGATGTTAACAGCTGTGAATGTGGACATTCTAGCCTTAAATAAAAGTCCCGCCCCTACTCCTGTCACCTAGCAACTGCTTTAATAAAATCTATTACAAAACATGGATCCACGATGCTGGATTATTCACGGTTAATTGTATAATTTATTTTATGATTTATGATTTACCAATTTTATCAACTGTAATGACGAACAAGAATACAAACACACATTACAGGCCTAATGAGAATGGGAAAGGCCTAAAAACACAACCAGTTCAGGCTTTTACTTTTTCTACAGTCACATTTGAATAAACTAGTCGTCCTGCTGCTCTACTGCTGCGTCTCCCGTTTCTACAGAAATCAATCCCGCAGTGCATCACGGGATTTATGGAGGTGAGGAGACCACGGAAACTACACCATTTCCAGTCTGGAACGCATTTCCAGACTGCATTCTGAGCAGAATTTGAATTCGGACGGTCTTCGACGCGGCGCTGTGACGTCACTAGTCTTAAAATCCGAACTCATGAGCACGCAACCCCTGGATTTGGACACAGCCTCTATGGAGCTTGCTCAAGGCTATGAGGATTTGGACTTTTGCCTCAGACAGACTCATGGCTGTTTAAATGGTCTGATGTTTCAGCGCTCCGCTGACACGCTGGATCCGATCGAAGATCCAAAGCGGGTGTTGGAGTAACGAATTCTACTTTAGCCAGAGTTTTAAAGTCAGGAAACATTTCTCCAAATTAATTAACCAGAAGTCTACCAGACTCTCTGAAAGAAGGGTTTCCACTTTCCAGATCTAGAAGCTCTCAACATTTGCGCTCTTGTGCACAGATCTGTCAGACGCGCTCTGAGGTCTGCTTTGCACGCAGCTTTGTGCGCACTGCCAGTTGCGGAGAATAACACAGACGTTCCGATGTGAATCTTTCCATGATGTTACCTCCACGATGGATTCTGTGGTAACGGGTAAAATATCTGCGCACCTGCATGGATCATTAACACACTTACTCACGGACAAATAAATAAATAAATCGCCTCTTGTAAAAACAACCGTTGAACAACTCAGCCAATCATAGATGGTTGAATAATTTGTCTAATCGCCCAACCCTACCACACTCTCACCCCTGCTCTGGCATCAAGATCATTCCCCCGCACTTTCGCCTTCCGCCTGACATTCGCCAACGAACGATCAGCGCGTTTATATGGCAAGCCGTTTTAATATTTATTCCAGAGTGGATATGTATTCAGACATCTATAATTCTATTGTTCCTAGCAGAAATTAACATTCCAGATATCCATAAAAACAATCTTACTGTACACAATGAACATTGGGCAGATTTGAAGTGCTGATGACGTGGCTGTGCCTTTGACACACGGCCACTATCATGCGTCAGCGGGTAGGCCCCTTTCAAAATTTCTTCAGAAATGTTCTAGTTGCTGTTTACTCTGTTTGGCTGTGATCAGCTCCTGTGATGATGCTCCATGAAAGCAGCCGATTTGTTTGTTTACTGTCTGCAGGGGTTGTTCATCTCCACTGTGACTTGAGTAAAGTGATAAGTAAGCTGGAAGGCTTTGACTCTAGTCCAAAGGATGGGATGGACACAGAAGAAAGACAGTGACATCATCAGTCCTACAGGGGCGGGTGTTTACAGCATTTAGCGTCTCCCTGGAGGGAGTTAATGTGGCGGGGAGGGCTAATGGAGGACATCGATGAAACAGGAAGAAGAAGAAGCACATTCCAGCAGAGTCCAGGAAGGGAGGGAAGATTTGTTATGACTATGCAGGTCATGGAAGATATTTACAGCAATTCTAATGATTCCTATGTTGCTAATAAAGTTATTTTGAACAGATTAGCTAACGTGACCTGAGACAAACTTAGATTTGTCTTTAAAATGATCAGTAAATGAGGCCATAAAGGTAGAATAAGTAAGAATTTTACAGTGAAATAATTTCATGTCTCTATCATGTTGGAAGAACAGTTACACTGAAACAGATTTCCTCCTCAGCCGACTGGTGCATCCTTTTAAAAAGACCAAAAAGGGACCTGGTCTTTGTTTACAATCTGTCCTGCCTCCATATTTCCTGGATCCAGAGCCAATCATATATGACTGCAAGGTTACGAAGTCCTTCCCTGCAAACACTGTTGCACCAGCATTTGTAATTTAACACCGGTGACAGTAAATAGTAACCGTCAAAAGCAGAAAAAGGAGCGACCCAGAAGTATTTCTTGTACCCCTAAGAAGCTATGGCACCCTCTGATATTGGGTAAAGAAGGCTAGAGGCTAATGTTGAGCTAATAATGCTAACAATGAATTAGAAAAAAATAGTCTTCTATAAAAATATCCCAAGCTACCTTTTTCAACAACTTGATATTACAGTGAAATGTATTTATCTACGTAACTTTCTGTGTATGACACGTCTTCACTCGTCATCTAGAATCTTTTAGTGCTGATCCGTAACTGGACCAGCTGCTCAGAGGGGACGCGTTTGCTTTGATATATGGACCACAGGATGTCATTTTTACTTCATGCACTTTAAAAAAAACCTTCTGCAAAGGCAAAATCAGAACATTCCACAATTTGTTCACACATGTAGAGGTCACAATGTTTATTTTAGTCTTGACTATTTTATTGATGCACAAATATAAACTACTTAATAACAAAGAAGCCACTGAACTGTTCTGTGTGTTATGATTTGCTCTCCTTCTGAATGTTTGTGCCACAGGGTTTGATGAATAGACCCAAATACAGGAGAAACAAAACTAGTCAAAGCTTTATAGCAGAAGTGAACAGAGGCTCTGACAATGATGGAGGAAAATCAGGGAGTAGAACATCTGTGTATTGACTAAATAATCAAAACTCATAAACAAATACAAATTTACAAAGAAGTTCAACAAAAAAATAGCAGAATAAACCTGAAAGAAGTGGAGTATATATATATATCTATATCTATTTTTCCAGCTAGAAAAACAAAGACACCCAACAATGATCCTTTTACAAACTTGTTAAAGAGCGAGTAACAACTAAATCAACTTTTTTTGCTGATAACCTGTATAGACGAGTGTCTAATAGTGCTGTAGACATGTGTAATCATTATTTTGGCTGTTTAGTGTAACTTACTTAATGTTACAGCACTAAACCGTAATTATATCTCCATCTTCAGGTTAAAACTGTGCTCCACACTGATTTAGAATCAGCCACAGCTGGTGGCTATAGAGCTGCAGGGTAACGGTGTCTGTACGGTGCTACGTGGCTGCGCTGCCCTGGACTCCCACTGAGTCTTGGCCGCACCTCCACCTGGGGCAACCACTCACCTGCCGATATGACACGTTACGGTTCTGAGCCGCTCGCCTCCTTGACAAAACGTCCTCTTCCCCCTTTCTTCTAGTGATCGTGGTGGACAGGAAATCCTCCAGCCTGCTGCTGTTTCTCTGTTTACTCATTCTCCTGAGTGGTGAGTCTGCTTTATGTGTGTGTGTTCATGTGCATGCGCGCTTGTTACCGACTCATTTTTCCAACTGACCCCTCCTTTCCACCAGACGTGAAAGCGGTGTGTAACGAAATAGAGGTGTTTTACCCACGAGCTCCCTTTCATCATCGATTCTGATGCTGATCGCGTGAGGGCACAAAATCACGGGAGAATTGCAACACCACGCGTGATTTCGTAAGTCCACACAATAACAAGCAAGGAGAAAGATGGCTGCATGTATCCAAAACGGTCTGTGGCTTATTTTCTGTTCTGTTTACATCGGCTACGGGAGTTTCACAGGTTATGCTGTACTGCACGTGACTTTTATTTTGAAAGTTTCCAGATGTTTTATAATGCTTCGTGTTTGACTTCCTGTCTGGCCTGATCTAAACTGCGGAGTTTGACGTGTTTTGGAGGCGTAACGTGTAAAATATAGACCTGACACGTAACGACAGCCTCTCTTTTCTTCTGGGACGCGTCCAGAATGGCACACATAGCTGCTGGTGGAAAGGACCCTGTCCACTATAACGGCGGTTAATTGCTGCGTAGTGCGTTTTGCAGCTGTTTTGCGCCGCTTTCATGTCTAGTGGAAAGAAAAGGTGAAAATCTCCAAGAGTGTGCGGGGGTGTGTGAGGGGGTGTTGTCAACCAGTGCCTCAGCGCCGCTGTCTCGGTCCACCAGGCGACGCCTCCTTTAGGAGCATTTTTCTAACAGGAAGTGTGGGTGACGTAAGTCTCCACCCATGGTGTGACTCACTCTTTAACATGAGTTTAAGCAAGCAGCAAGATGAATGGACAATGAAATGATTAAAACAGATTTTATAGTGAGTCTTGAACACAAAGGTCAGTCCCTTGTGCTGAGACTCAAGGTTAAAATCACTGAGACCAATTGTTTGGTCTTTCTATCCCCAGGCACATGGCTTGTGATAGCAGCTCCCATCATCATGTCCAGACTCAACTTAACCAAAGTCAAGAGCAACACGTCTCCCCCAGCATCATTCATGCCTCTTGTTCAGGGTGTTGTGATTCTGGACTCAGCAAACAGGTTTGATGTGAAATCTTCCTGTGCATGAATAAAACAGAAAATGATGTTCTGATGGAGTCAAACTGTCAGGACCAGAAATTTCAGATCATTTTCTTTGCATGCGTTTCCCGCAAAACATTGAAGATCGTTCATCATCTTTTTTAAGGCACCATGTATGGAGTTGTGTTGAATGAAGCCTGATACTCCAAAACTCTGTTCTAGTCCACAAACACAAAGAAAGTCTGGGACAACTCAGGGAAATTTTACTGATAAATAAAAATGACTAATTCAGTATCATCCCAACATCAATAAACCTAAATTAAATAAATAAAGTAAATGACAGGGACTGGGGGAGAGATAAAAAAAGGTGTAGAATAATAACATAGTGATGATAACAACTCGTTACACATCACAAGGTTTGAATCATGACCTTGTTATACTGATGACAAACATATTCCATGACATCATTAGTAATCATATCTTTGCTTTTCCTCCTCCTTCTCCTTAGACCTCATCCATCCTTCTTCCTGTTTTCTTTACTCCACTCAAAAGTCTCTTAATCTCGTTAACACCAGATAGTTTACAGCAAACATTTCCACTCAGTTTTCTTTCCAACTAGCAGGAGAAAAACAAACAAAACGTAGGGATAAGAGGGAAATACAGGAAAAAGCTCTCTTGGTGACTTCTGCTGCACACGTTTATCATCTGTGTGCTAAACAAGTGTTTGTAACACCCCCAGTGTGTCAGCCATGGACCGGACGGTGATCTCTACAAAACAGGGATTCCCTAAAACAACCCTCAGCATTAACTTTTTATTTTTTTCCCATTAGCTGCTGCTTTGCTCTTTAATAAAAGCAGAATTCCCTGTTGATCTAAATCCAACGGCTAGTTTTCACTGTGAAAATCATCCCTAGCAATCTGTAGGAAACGTCTGGCTGAACTAGCTACTGTAAATGCTGGGGACTTTCCAACGCTGTGTTTCCTGCACAACCAAATACAGTCAGTGTGTTACTGATGTGAATCCCTGGTGTTAACATCTCACAGCTGAAGACAAACCAGCTGTGGAAACAGAATACAGCTCAGAGACACAAAGATCACCTTCTGATGGTAGTTAGGGATGCTGTGTGTGTGTGTGTGTGTGTGTGTGTGTGTGTGTGTGTGTGTGTGTGTGTGTGTGTGTGTGTGTGTGTGTGTGTGTGTGTGTGTGTTATAAAACCTCTTACAAACAAAATCATTCAAATATTCAAGAACAAGAGATCAAAAATGAAATAAATCAAATCTAAACTCTAACAAAACTAGAAAATCATTGATGTAGATGCTCCTTTAGTTCACTGAAACTTTGTTTATAACAAAAACATTTAGAATAAAGGAGAGTTTCCTCCTAACTTTTGAATCTCTGTTGGCTGAGATAATGACAGTGTACGGTTCGCCTCAGGACTGCTCGATGCACCGAGGCATTTACAAATGAGCCTAATGAGGCTGGGATGTGCAGCACAGATAGAGACAGCTACTGTTGTTGGAAGTAATCTGATTCCTGGCACACAGACAGCATCATGTATAATGTCTGGGGAAGACCAGTATAAAGGTTAACTATCTATTTTTCCTGCAGTGATCTTTAATATTTATTTTTTTTACTTTCTCAATAATACAACCTTCAGAGATCCTCATCCACTCCACATGAATCATTCATTTTGTTTAAAGTTTCATATCAGCGCCGCGCTGGATGAAACGTTTCCTCCTGTCGGTTATCTAATGCCCTCCAGAATAAAAGCCAGACTTTTGATTTTTTTAGATTTAGTTTTTACTCAGTTTTGTGGGAAAAAAATGCATTTATTTTATTTTATTTGTTTTTCAGAAACAAGTTTCCAGACCTAACATATACACTCAATCCCCACCTTCTGTCGTCTCCAGGAAGGACTGGAAAAACAACTGACAGAACACACACACACACACACGCACGCACGCACGCACACACACACACACACACACACACACACACACACACACACACACACACACACACACACACACACATTATTTTACAGGAATTAAAATGTATATTTCCAGCAACCGTGACCTCCAGAGACTTGAGCTTTTGCATCTGTAATTCCACCTAAAGCTTTCTAGGAAAAATAACTGAAAACTTCTCTGTGAACGCCAATAAGTTTAGAATGAAAAGAAAAAATTATACTGTAAGAATTATCAAAAGGTTTAAAGAGAGTAACTGAGCTGAGAAATGCATTTTGTCGTCTGAAACGGTGCTTCATGTCTCACCTGAGTAAGTAGAGTGTTTTTATCAAAACAAATCAGATGTTTTTGCTGTTTTTTGAACTAAATCTCCTGAAGATAAATGAGTCAAAACTGAGATTCTGGTAATCAGGCACTCCTGGAGTCTGTAGAGACACCCTTTGGTCTATGTTTGTCTTTTTTAAAGCCTTGTGTCAAAAACCTGGCCATACGTTTAGATGGTGGTTTTAAGTTCCGGTCCCAGGTAAACACTGTAGTAAAATCAGGCTTCTTTCCTTTGAGGCAACTCAGCAAGGTTCGACCGTACCTGCCTACAGATGTTTTTGAGCAAGTAATTCACTTGTTTATTTCTTCCTGCATAGATGATTGCAACTCAGTCTATTTAGGTATAGATCAACTTTGCCTGGGTTGCCTACAACTACTACAAAATGCAGCAGCTTGTTTACTTGTTGGCCCCGTCCTATATTTCAGAGCTATTGACCCCGTATGCTCCGCCCAGATTTAGGCGGTCCAGCAATCAGTCTCTGCTTATTTTCCCACGAACTCGACTAAAAACTCGAGGTTGCTAAGAGTGTCGCTCATTTTAAATCACTTGTGAAGACCTATCTCTTCGATCTGGCTTTTAGTTGATAGTGTTCACTTTGACTTATTTTAATGTATTTTTTCTTTTTTGTTTCTTTTGTGGAGTTCGACACCTGTGGGTTAGGGTCTCACAAAGCTTCCCTCCTCAGCCAGGCTCTGCTGTGAGTGCTGACCTTTCCCTGAACAAACACACCATTTTTCTCACTTCCTGGACAGAGTGCCACCACACAAACCCAGACTCCCTCCAAACACTCACAGGTCCTTTTGCATCATTTGTACGGCACTTGTTTCTCTAGCATGTAGAGATACATTCAAATGAAGGGATTATCTATGCTCATGTCCTGTCAGTGTCTTGGGATCCTTCAGGAGGCACTGGAATATGTTGCTGGGGAGAGGGATGTTTGAGCTTCCTGAAGGACCTGTCACCTCTGTGACCCAACCTTGGATAAGCAGAGGAAGATGTATAAATATCTGAATAAAAACAAATGCCTTTTAGGCCCAAAACTCAGAAAAATGCAATCATTGAAAATATTTGTATGTTTTCTTGTTCACAGTGGGATACAAAATCTGTAAAATTTCAAGAAAATTGATTAAAATATAAAAAAAATAAACATTTCAGATTTCTGGTAGCAGCATTTATTAATGCAAACAAGTATTTTTCCTAGTTTTCCATGAACGTCTGTTCCTGAGAATGGGAATCTGTTGCTTTAGGAATGACTCTGTTTCAACCAAAACAATGTAAAACTCTTAACAAAGTCCAGGTGTGGTGAGCAGGTAAAAAGCCCAACAGTCAAAATCCAGTCAATGATGGGAACAATGTAAAGAAAAAACTCCAGGCCTAAGCATGAGATGCAAAGTCTGGGCAGACAGGCCTGGGATCAAAAACCAAGAGCAGAAGGCATAAAGTAGGTCTGACATGGGAGAGGCAAAAAGAGGTGGGCAAGGAGACGAAATGTGTGCCATGGAAGCAAAAGTAAGAGTAAAAAGAAGCAAAGAGCTACTCCAACAATTATCCAAGTGGTCATTTACACCAAAATTTTTATATAAAACACATTTATTATTTTAATCTTTGTGTAAATAAATCCAGTAAATCTACCAGGAAACTGTTCATTCCAGAGCTGTGATGCTTCTACGGACAAGTCAAAGTGACCTCCGTGAACTTTCTACCTGAGATGGTATCAAATATTGATCGTGAGAAACAACCTGATGTCTCATTTTACTTCTACTGGATGGAAACAGACACAACTCTGATGTTCCACATTCTGTCTGTTAAGCATCTGAGCCACTGGGGCTTCTGGGTAAAACATACAACACTATTTTAGTTAAAACACCACTACTTTACATTTATTGTTTTATTCCCTACAGTTTGTGCAAAAATCCAAACAACACTTGATAAATGCCTTTTTTTTGCAGCTTGCCACCTTACTCCACGTGTTGACTCCCATAGCATTCAGCCCTGAGCGCCTTTGACAGGAAACATCACAGGAAGCCACAGCCCATAAGTACACAGGAGCAACCCCGGCCCACCGGACCGGGTCACGACCCGCGCTATCACACGCCCCGGGACCGAGGAATGCAGCCTCCTGTGTGGGAGTCAACACAAACTCTAATCTCTGTTTTTATTCTCCGTTCAGGAAAAGCACGTGGAATTAGGCAACGAGCAAGAACGTTTGGCTGCTTCTTCAAAACCTCTACATGACATGTTTGTATGCCTCTCTACAGAACTGTTTGCATGTACTTGGATGGGTTTTCCTCTCAAAAGCAAGTCCCAAATCCTAATCTCACAGGACAAGTTCTTCAAAGCTGCGAGGGTGGGGGAGTGTTTAGATTAGTGCTCTCGTTTAGTCTGCACATGGCCCAGGAAATGAGAGGGACTCTTACCCACCTTCAAAGGCACAGCACATCTAACAGAGCATCGCTACTCAGTCTGCCACTTCAAACCTCAGGCTAACTCTTCAAAGTGTCCTCAGTGAGAAGCTGTGTTAGAGAAACGGCACGATTGTGATGTTGACAGTTTGTCCAAGTAAACCTCCAACATATTCTGTTCTTAACAGAGCAGCTCCAGCTGGTTTCCTGCTCAAAGCAACCTGAAGTCTGTAAAAGAAAACTACATTTCACAGTTGTCTCTTAAAGGTACAAAATGTAATAATTTTACTGTGAAATAATCCCAAAACAGTCTAACGCCTCGATCATGTTGGAAGCAAGGTAACATTAGCTACGTTTACATGCACCAAATTTTCCCTATCTGATTCAAATCTTGGTTGATCGAAAATCCCAAATCTCTGTTTACATGGACACTAACTGGAATGATCCGATCATGCCGTGATGCACGCACCATAGCTTGCGCATACGCAGACTTGTCTTTCCCGGGACAAAAATTTGTAAACAAACGCCATCTTGTCCGCACGTCTTTTCCCTTGCATTTTATTTGCTTATAGCTTCGGTGAATTCCCGCTTCCTGCATCTTTAGATGCACTTGAGTGTATAACTCGGCATTTTTAGCCGTTTGGCCATTGAGGCATTCAATAATATTGATCTCCTGTAGTGTTTCCAGTAAAAAATAGCGTCGGCAACAGATCACTTCTGTTTACCTCCCACCATGTTTTCGATCTGTCCTGAGCGTCTGCAAAGACGGAAAGACGTCACGCTGAAGTTGCACACATGCAGTGGGCATTATTTTACTCCAACGATCCGAATGGCTGTGTACATGGACGTCAATCAGATTGACGATCGGACAAAACCACCTCTCTCAATCGGAATGAAATTTCATTCGGATCAGGCCAAATCGGATCAGAATATTCCGATTGACATGTTTACATGAAGAATTTTTGATCCGATAGGGCGTTCATTCCGATTACTTGTGCCCATGTAAACGTAGCTAATGAAACAGATTTCCTTCTTGACCGGCTGGTAGGTTGCCAGTTTTTCTCCTTTCCAAAAGGCTGAACAGCGTGTTACAGCCCGTGGCTGTTTGTGTTTATATATTTTATGTTCTCCCTGATTTCCTCCATTTCAGTGTGTGTGTGAGAGAGAAGGCCCGCCACACCTGGTTCCTCTCCCACTGATTGGCTCTACCAGCTGTCCCTGGTTGCAATCAGGCTGGCTCTGCCATAAAAAGCCAGCCTGTCTTCAGTTCAGGGGGCCAGCAGGACAGAGGTTTGCTGGACTGTTGTCTCCCTGGTGGCTTTTGGGTTTTAAACTTTGTTTGATTTGGTTTTGTGTTAAATAATGTGTCTCTGCTTTTTATTCCCCTTTTAGGAGAAGCCTGAGGTCTTAAGGGGAATACTCTTCGAAGCTAAGGCTAAGTTACCCGAGACCTTTTTGGGGAAATTGTTCAGGTCTCTACACATAAGTGTTTTGGTCAGCAGAGACTCTGGGTACAGTTGTTATCGTTTTGCCACCGGTTTAGTTAGTCTTCTTGTGTTTATTGTTCAGTTCCCTTTGTAAATAAATGCTTTCAATTATTTTTGCACCCGAGCACGTGTCCATCTTTGTTACTCAGGTCCCCTAGACGACCTGGGGTGTAACACAGCGACATAGGGTGTTTACGATCTGTCTTGCCTCCACACTTCCTAGTTTCAGAGCCAATCATTTTTGAGCCCGCAGCGTTGCCAAGTCTGCACCAGTATTTGTAATTTGACACCAGCTGGCAAAAAGCAGCAGAGTTGTGGAAGGAATGTTATTAAGTAAAAGGAGCGACGCAGAAGTTATTTCTTGTACCCCTAAGAAGCCACAGCATCCTTTTTGTTTGACTTTAATGTCAGGTGAAGCAGGCTAGAGGCTAACGTTGCGCTAATGTTGAGCTAACAATGCTAATGTTTAACTGGAAACAAATTGTCAGCTCTAAAAATATCTCAAGCTAATTACCAACAACTTAACAGTGAAATGTGTTTATCTGCTTATGAACTTGTTGTGTATGACAACAGGATGGGAACATTTGCTCAGAGCAGACTCGTTTGTTTTGATACATGGACTGCAGTACCCACACTTGACCACAGGATGTCATTTGTACTTAATGCACCTTTAAAAATACAAAAGGAATAAATAAATCAGATTTCATTGAAAATTTAGCAGATGTTTTTAGCTGTGAGCTTTGGTTTATTATCCTGTGGAAGACCAGTGACCCAGCTTGGTATCTGAAAACAATCTAAGATGAATCATGATTGATTCATGTCACTTGATGAATTGTCCCAACCATCAAAAATCTTGTGGTTCCTTGCTTGGTTTCTTCACCTTAGTTGAAACGATCTGAAGCCATCTCTGCAGCCCCCACCTGCCTGTCTGTCTGTGTGAGTGGCGACGAGTGTCTCCACCTTCTCATAATGAAAGATTTAGTGCAGTTGGAGCAAGCAGCATCAGAGAGCACCTGTGGAAAATCAAACAGCCCCCACCTGCACAGCAGCTCTAATCAGAGGGAAAATGAGCAGCCTCTCTAAAGTATAATGTGTTTATGTCAGGTGGGAGGATTTAAAGAAAGCCTTACTAATAACGGTGACCTTAATTTGAACTGGTGAACATGGCCTGTATTATATATCTGAATTTGCAGCCAACACACACAGATACACACCAACACGTGCACTCACCTTTTTGCTCTCCTCTAGCTACCTGGCAACACTGTGGTGACTCTTAAATTGCTCTTTGGGCTTTTTTATGAGGTGATTCATGCTTCTTGGATGGGCTGGCACTCCAAAAGCACTTTGACTGAGGCAATTAAGCCCAAGGCTCCTGAACTGTGTTGATAAGTTCACACAGCTAGAAACCGGTTACAGAGGGACTTGCCCAGCCACCGAGTGAAGAAGACCAGCAGTTTATTTCTTTTCCAGCTCATTCATGAACAAAAGCGATCAAGTTCTGAGTTTAGTTTGTTGTGACAAAAACACAAGTTGCAATAATTATGCAAAACAAGCAGAGCAGCAGATGATGTTTGAGTTTTCAGGAAAGTGAATGTGTCTTCAGAGGCGGGTTTGGTGTGGGAAAACCATCAGGCACGATGCGGAGCTGGCTCACGCTCAGGAATAATCAGATCCTGAAAAACAAGTCAAGTAGTGGCAAAAAAATAAAAAAGGAAGAGAAAGCTTCACAGTCTTGCTGCTCTGCATGTGGAGGTTATAAATGATTTTAATCATTATTAGCGGTTAGGAGCTGGAACCTACATTTAACAGCATGAAAGCAACAACGTGGAAGAATCATTTAAACTTTACACATCAGCCTCGGAACCAGAAATCTAGTAAACAATTCAGATTTTAAATGGATCCTAATCCATTCCATAGCTGCTCCTATAATAGCTCAACAGGATTCAGATCTGGGGACTGTCCTGCTCCATCACAGCTAAAAAAAATCACATTATCCTTTAAATAATGCAAAAACATTTTAGAGTTTGTTTTTATCATGTTGTAGGATGACATCAGCTCCAACCAGGTGCAAGTCTTCCTTCATCAAGATCCCATCCACTTCTTACAAATCTATTTTATCAAACGCATGCATTACTGAGGCTGCAGCACCCATAACTACTGGACTCTCACTGCCTCCCACTCCTTCACAATAAGAGTCCAACAAATGGTAAATGGTAAATGGTAAATGGCCTGTATTTGTATAGCGCCTTCTTAGGGTTCTACAACCCCCCAAGGCGCTTCACAACACAATCAGTCATCCACCCATTCACACACACACTCACACGCTGGTGGGGATGAGCTACAGCGTAGCTACAGCTGCCCTGGGGCGCACTGACAGAGGCGAGGCTGCCGAGCACTGGCGCCACCAGTCCCTCCGACCACCACCAGCAGGCAAGGTGGGTTAAGTGTCTTGCCCAAGGACACACAGCAGCATTCTCTGTCCGGAGCCAGGATTGAACCTGCAACCTTCCGATTACTGGACAACCCGCTCTACCTCCTGAGCTACTGCTGCCCAATGCAAATGCAATAACAGGAGAATTCTCTAACACTGTGGAGCAGTAGCGCAGCTAGTACCTTTGCTCCTCCCACTACCTGCTCCTTCTCTGCAAAAGTAGTTTCTGGATAAACCAGCATCTGTGGAAGGATAAGAAAGATGGCAGCAGCTGAAGCTTTGCTCTCAGAATTCATTTAATATATTAAATACATTCTTAAATGTAAACACCAAGGGGTTCAGTCATGGCCATAATCATCTGATTGCTCTAAAAACATCTGATCTTATTATTCTGTTTGGTTTGGTGCTGAAAAAAACATGTTTAGGGTCAGATACAATAACTTTCTGTTGTCAGTAGTCCACTCTGTCCAGTCGAAACACATCTAAAATGTGTTAAAAGCATTTGCCTTGATGTTTCTAATGGTGAAGGCTGCAGGAGCCGCATCAGACTGCATGTTGGTTTTTATGCAACTTTTAAAACTTCACTTATGTTTGAGACCAGAAAGATCGAACCTTCCATACATGTTTCTGGTTCAGGTCCTCCAATAAGATATATAGTAAAAAAAATCACAGATTATTGTTTACTCAAGCTGCCCTGTTGTTGCAACAGAGAGGCTGCTTTTACAGTCAGCCCAGTAGTAATTTTAGTGGCTGTAATTATTGTTGTTGAACACCCGTGTGAGGCGTGAGGCGCTGATGTGCAGCAGAGACAAACCTCAGTCACTCTCCTTGAGGAGGAAAGCCCTCTCTTTGCTGTTTTAGTACACATAGGAATTATTTCACAAGTGTAAACACTTCTAATGAAGTGTTTATTTATATTTATTTATTCAAGGGTCACGTTTCCAAGACTTGCTGGAGATTCACACCAGAAGCTTTGTTGCACTTTTTTTTCTGCCTTAGCAACAATTGTAAGAAAGGAAAAAGAAAACACAGGGAGGTCCTTAGTGCTGCCAAAAAAGAGTCAGAATAAGTTCATATAATTATTTACTGCCACCTGAGAGCAAAACGTGTCTCAGCATGTTGAGAAGGCCTCTTTGTGTCTTCTCCTACAAACCCCCAAAGGATCAGAGTTTTATGTTTTTATTCTACTTTTACGTTTTCCTCCCTTTAGTTTGAGCTACAGAGAGTTAGAAGACCACAGTGGCGCATTCCTCGAGAGAGTAACCCAGAGCAGGTCCTAAACAACAGTTAGAGGTGACAGTTGAGACATGACAGTGAGCGGCTGCATGTCTGCACAGCTCCTCTGTTCAAAAGCATAAAGCTGTGGTTTATCAGCAGCTTGTGACTGAGAGATCACTGCAAATATTATAATTAAACACCTTCAATGCATTTGCAGTGGTCTCTAGTAGGAATGAATACCTTACTCGGGGGTGGGGGGGACTCAGATGTGCCTGTTTCAGCACGGAGAAGACAACAGGATAGAGTCTTATTTCCTGATATTTGGACATCTCTCCTCTGATTGGCTAACAGCAACACGACTCTACCACTGACTCTGTTTGCTCTGCAACGTTGATGTTTTATCTCCACAAATACCACAAGCCTGGAGGAGTTCTGCTGTGTGGTGGAGCTGCTAATGCTAACGGATTAGAAAATCCTCACAGATCTAAGTCACACTTTGACTGAACATTCATGGACTCACCCATCTTGACTCACGACGGGGAAGGTTGTTGTTGGTTTAGCGTCCAGGAAACAGCAGAGAACGTCTCGGCTAGTAGAAGCTAACCATTAGCATTAGCAACTCCACCACACAGCAGAACTCCTGCAGGCTTGTGTTATTTGTGGAGATAAAACATCCACATTGCAAGTCAGTGGTAGTCACGTTGCTGTTATCCAATCTGAGGAGAGATGTCAAAATATCAGGAAATAAGACTCCAAATTCTGCCGTGTTGTGCCACTCTGCTGCAGCAGACTTGTCCATGCTGATCCAAGCATTTCTGGGCTTTTTAGCCCCGAGTGCGGCTTGCAAGGCATTTATTCTCACCAGAGACCACTGCAAATGTATCGATTAAACAAGTGAACCACACCTTTAAGGACAGAAATCTGTGAGTTCTGGTAGAAGTGGCTCATGGTAAAACTGTCTGCAGCAGGCTGCAAGACAAATGGAGCCACTTCTTCCACAAGACCATATTTAGAGATACAATTTTATATTTGATCCCACTCAAAGATGGAAAAAGATTACTAATGTTTTAAACATCTTTATGCTGAAACATGGCATTAATAAATTAAATCACCTAGCTAACATTAAACTCTAACCTGTTATCTACGCTCAACCAATTCAAGAACAAAAACAGTGTTTAATGATAAATGACCTTCACTTATAGAGCCTTTCAGAGTCAGAGGACTCCAAAGCGCTTTACACTAATCATTCATCCACTCACACGCTGGTGATGAGCTACAATGTAGCCACAGCTGCCCTGGGGCGCACTGACAGAGGCAAGGCTGCTGAGCATAGGCGCCATCAGTCCCTCTGACACCACCAGCAGGCAAGGTGGGTTAAGTGTCTTGCCCAAGGACACAACGGCAGCATTTTCTGCCGGGAGCCGGGATCGATCCTACAACCTTCCGGTTACTGGACAACCCGCTCTACCTCCTGAGCTGCTGCTGCTGCTGCTCTAATACCTGAATTAGACTCACCTCTATTGTAGGTTATTTTCCAAAAAGATGAGAACCAGAGCTGTGGTTAAGAACGCCACAGACTAGAAGAATAAAACCATCAAGAGCTCAAAAGTCATCAGACACCTAGGGCATGTTGAGAACATCACGATAAGAACAAACAGCAGAGTCTTTGAAACTTAGAGGCACAATAGCAGCTGCACAAGTCATCTAGAGTTTCAGGTGGACTTGATGCCTGTGGAGGGGGTTTAACCCCAAAGCCTCCATTGAACACTGAACAATGACGGGTTATTGGGAGAAAGCCAAGAAGATTAGCACATTTGAAAGCAAGGTACAGAAAGCACAAGCTCTGCAGCACATTTCTAGGTTGATATGGAGCAAGCAAATTATTCTTTGGTAACAAAATCAAGTCTCCAGATCTTTGGAAGACAAGGAAGACCTTTCATATCATCTTGGGAGAAAAGGTTATCTCAACCATCACCAGGGTTTACAGATAATGGTCAGACTGGTTCTAGAGTATAGAAAGGCAACAGGAGCTCCATTAAGCATTGGTTCCTACCAAGGTCTTCAGAACAGTATCTCCAAAGCACATGTTGAAGCAGATAGACTTCACCAGCAGAGGACCACACCAGGTGCCACAGTGGTGGTGTGTCTGTGTGTGTGTGTGGGGTGTTCTGGTCCCAGTTTGGACCCCTTAGTACCACCTGAGTCTGGTTTAAGCCCCACAGCCTACCTCAGTATTACTGCTGCCCATGACCATCCCTTTATGACCACATGGACACATCTTCTGATGCTACTTCCAGCAGGATAAAGCACCATGTCACAAAGCTCAGACCATCTCTAACTGGTTTCTAGAACATGACCATGAGTTCACTGGAGTCCGACCTTCACAGTCACCAGATCTCAGTCCAGTCCAGAACCTTTGGGATGTGGTGGAACGGGATGTTCTCATCATGGATGTAGCTGATGATGTCATGTCAGTGTGGACCAGAACCTCTAACTGATTTTTTGAAGAATTACAGCAGCTCTGGAAGCTAAATGTGGGCTAACTAGCAAAGTTTATGTAATAAAGTGACAAGACAGTATATGTGGACAAACATCTTTTGTTTTTGTCTTTGGAACAAAATCAAAACCTTTGGAGACATACCCTTGAATCCATTTAGCTTCTGCAAAAAAAAAGACTTTCTGTGACTCAGTGCAGTTCTCATTAGCTAAACAAGTTCCACACAGTGCTCCTTTCCTCTTAACTTTCTCCAGTTCCATCAGCAGCTGAGGGGCACCAGTGTGAGACGTCACATCGTGGCCTTTCATGCTTGTGCAGCAGCTTGAAGCAGTGAGAGAGGAGAGTGGGGCTGCTTGGCAATTAGTGTGTGAAATGGATCTCCTGTGCAGCCCCGCTCTACCCCCAGCACAAAGTGTTAGTCTGTCAGCGGCGCCTCCACTCACCGGGAGAGCTTCCCCTTGTTTGTGCAGTCCTGGTGACTTTTCATTTGATTATATGGCGCAGCGACTGAAAGAGAGCTCCTAAATAGCTGAGGCGTTTCTCACCAGTGACTCAGTGCTTTGTGGAGTTTATTCATTCACACATTTAAACAGATTCCTCTCATGGTCTGAACCAGGAGCACCGATGCTAAACCAAACAGGAATGAATCTAATCATCCATGCATGGTGCCAACAGATTCCACAGGAATACATGTTTTTACAGGATTAGTCTTTATTGGAGTGTTAAAATGCATATTGTTGTTTATTCTTTAAAAAAAATAACAAGTTAGTGATTTATTTTATCATTTCAGAGTGGTGTCAGATTCAGTGGCAAGCATAATAAATAGATTTATCAATTGTTTTATTAAACCGTTTCTTAAAAATGTGCATCATATTTACAAAACATGGCAACAGGATTGCTTTACACATGTATATACACCTATATATATATATTTAATAAAGTCTACATCCACATTATGTAGCTATTTGTTTTAATATAAAACACTGTTAGGTGTAAAAAAGAAGTGCTGTTTTACAAATATAGTTTAAGAACATACAGAAGCTCAGACACCTTCTAACTGATCGTGTTTTCTCTGTTAAACAGCTAAACGTGACACCGGCTGGGGGAATAAAACTAATCCTTTAGAAACGAACAGGAAAGATTTGTGTCAGATGTGACCTCACCCAGCTAAAGGCCAACACATTTGGTTTTGTCCAGCTTTGGTGAACAGAGAAATCAGCTTGGAAAACATACTTTTGGTTTTGTTTTGAAGGATCTGTGAGGACAAGATGGAGAACAATAGAGAGGACGTCCAAAGAGGCAGGGACACAACAGGCAGGACGTGATGTCATCATGCAACCAGATGTTTTTGTTTTTAGCTGAATTGCATGTGTGTTGTCCAGCTTTTACACGACAGACTTTTAGCAGAGAGGTTTTCCATTTTCTAACTTTTATGTTTTAAAGATTTTAGTCCTGATCTTTTGAGGTAGGTTTAGGTGTTTATGACTCATTAACATCTTAGCTGTTGCAGATAGCTCTGAACAAACTCAGCGTAACAGCCAAACTGGCCAAAGCAGAAGTAGACGCTTACCGACTAAAACAGCTTTAATCTGAAAAACCTCTTAGAAGTTTTAAATTAGTCAGTTTCATGTTAAATAGTTATTCCTACAGAAACATTCCCACCTAAAATACTGCTGGCTAATAGCATGGTCACAACCCATAGACAGAGCTCAGTCCTGGGGCGGGATCTACGGTTGTCTCTGCACGCTATTGGACAGCGCTAGGACCAATCAGAGCAACAAACGTGATTTATTCATTGCTACAGAAATCAGTCAATGAGACAGTCTGCCATACACCGTCGAAGAAGAAAAAGCAAATATATCGTTTTTCAACATAAATGACTTAAGCACCTCCAACTGCTCATGTCTTAAAGGGACACTAGTCAGTTTTGGCTTGTTTTTAGCACCCCCTAGTGTTCGTTGGCGAAATCGAAAGTAAAACTTATCTCCTTGCTGTGCGTTCGTCTTTTTAACACCATCTAACTGCTGAAATGTCTCCTCAGCCTTCATTAGTTTCTACGGGAGCGGTTCATCACTAAATCAAACACATCAGCTGTGTTCATGACCTAAAACATGCAGGAAACATGCTGGAAGCAGTCTGCAGATCCAGGTATGTCAAGCTGAATTTTTCTAAGTCCCAACAGACCGGACCGGCAACTGTGAAGTTGCAAGTGGAATATTCTGGCCACAGGGGGCGACAGGCTCTGGGTGGCCTTTCATTAACCCTGTAAAGGGTAATTTTAGCGCATTCTGGCTCAAGAAAATGATTTAAAAATATAACAAATTTGCAAAATGTCCCTTTAAAGAAGTCTAAATCGGCCAAAGGCAAAGCCAAAGAAACATTATTCCTGAGCCGATGCCATATTTAGTGTTTCTCTGTCACAGCTCTGGTGCAAAGCCCACTCAATGTCTCTCTGAACATAGGGTGATTGGCCGGACCTAAAATTGTTCGGGCCAATGGTAGACCTGCTGAGGCTACAATGGAGCATGGCTAGACCGACCTGCAGAGCTAAATCTTTTGCTACTGCTACAGTTTGTCTAGAGTTCTTGGGTAGCAGGAAGCATGAGATGTGCTACAGCTGCAGTTTCAGTTAGTGATTAGTAAGGTTGTGAAAAATCATATCCCAATATCTACTCTAGAAAAACTTCTGTAAATTCTGATGTGCTTTCACGTGTTGGCTAAAGTGAGAAATGCTAGCCCAGCTCTTCTGTTCTCCTCTCACTAAAACATGTCAGCCAGCCACTAACGTTCATCTCCAAATGAAGGTTGTTCAAAGACCTATCAACAACAAACAAAATATTAATAGATCATAGCCTCACTCAAAATATCTGAACAGGTTTTTCTGTCTCATCCGCCTTTGAATAAAAGCAGAAAGTGATTTATTGACACTAGAAGCCTGAATGGATGTCATCTATGGAGTTCTCCTTCTGCAAGTTAAATATCTCTCTCAGCAACTGTATATGTTTAAAAAACAGTAGTTCTTGTAAAATGATAACTAACAGCATGTGTGTCAGACTGCTTACAGATTTAACTCTACATATGGAGGTTGGAGTGTGTGTGTGTGTGTGTGTGTGTGTGTGTGTGTAGAGCGATACATGAAAGGATTTCCTGGTTTACTCAAACGTCCGTGTCCAGAGGTGGACGGAAGTCCAGACACGGTGACAGTGAGTCCTGACTGTGTGTGGAGCTAATCCCGGTGTCTGAGTCTGTGTCTGTGATGTCTACAGGGGACAGGCTGTGTTTGACCATCTGGGAGTCAGCTTCACTCTGTAGAGGGACGAGTGTGGGGATCTTCTCCTCTGTGCAGTCCATGATCTGTAGAGAGTTAAGCTGCGAGGCCAGCTGCCAACACTCCTGGTCCATGGCGATCAGCGTGCTGTCAATATACTGTATCTCCTTGTCTACGTCTGCAGCTTGGTTCTGAAGAGTCACTCCGCTGAAGAGGCTATGCTTCAGGCCATCCTGCAGCCTCTCTAGCTCTTCGTTGTAAAACGACTCGTCGGTTTTGGAGGGAAACCGAGAAACAGCTGTGGCTCCTTCCTGTTCGCTGTCCTCTTCTTGGATCAGAGGGAGGTTGGCTTTCTTTAGCTCAGCGTCGATGTCCAGGGAGAGCTGGAGGATGAGCTCCTGGTGCAGCTGAATCTGCAGGTCCAGCTGCTCAACACCATCGCTGGCGTACAGGTACCTCTGCAGCTGCTCCTTGCTGTCTGCTGCCAGACTTGGACTACAGGCCAGAACAAGTGAACTTTCAGAGTCGGTTTTCCTCTGCACTTCCATCTCAAACCGCTCAATCTCAGAATCCAGGTCCCTCATGTGCTGGATCTGCTCTCTGATCGTGTGGTCCTGGTTGAGAATGAGCTGCACCATCCGTTTAACCTCCTCTGCCCCAGGCGAGCTCCTGTTCTCTTTGTGAATCTTCTCAAGTTTGCGAAAAGCTTTTTTCACCATGCGCTTTTGTTTGTCCACAGGCGGAGGCTGGCCGTACTGAGTGCGACCGCGCTCCCATCGCTTTGGCTTGGCCCCTTTGGACTTTGCAAACTTTTTTGCTGCCTGAGGCACAAAATCACTGGTTTTTACAAGAACGAACTGTATAAACGGCCTCTGGTCACCCCAGGCATACCAGAGTCTCAGGATTCTGGTGAGAGGAGGCAAGGCCCGCTCAAAGCCTTTCCACCGCTCAATGAGGCAGAACTCCTTGGGTTCCCCATGCAGGAGCCGTTTGCTCTCCGGAAGAGTCTTTTGGTCCTCCAGCAGCGCCTGAATCATATCTGCACACGTGGTGTGCTTTGTCACGCCACAGACAACCTTCTCTTCATTGCAGACACTAACTTGAATCTCCTTTCCCACCACAGGCTCAGTGTCCTTCGCCCTATGAGACAGAAAAACAAAGGTTAAGCTTGTGGCTGTGGGATGGAACCTTTAACTCTTCACTTTCCCTGTAGAGCTCTTACCCTGCAAATGCTTTCTTGTTATTTACACAAGTATTCATGACTTTTTTCACTTTTAGAAGCCTGTGTGTCTCCTCTTCTGACACTCATCGTGCTGCATGGATAAGCCAAAGAAACCTCACAGTACAACAGATCAGCTGTTATTTTCCCCTGAGCTAAAAATTGCTTTGTCTTTCAAAACGTTTACTTGTCTTGTTTGAGATTTAAACAGATGGAAACTCTGCTAAATTCACCAAATACTTGACTGGAGTTAAACTCAACAGAAAAAAGCAGCACCAACTAGTGGTGTGGAGGAGAACTGTTTCAGTTGAAATGTGTAGGACAGTAAAACTAAATTCAGAACGATTATTACACTTCCAAGACACATCCAGAGTTATCGCAAGATCGTTGTTCCGTCAGAATGAAGTCAGTAAAAACTTCTGCCAACTTGTGGTGAAAGTTGGAATTGCACCACATAAAAGAAATGCTGCAAATGTTCCATGTAAATTCCCAATAAAACATTGATACACCGCTTTTAAACATCGATTCAATATCATTACAAGAAATATTGCAATATTTCAGTGTATTGATACTGTCTTATGCCCTATAGTAGGGCAGCAGGCTAGTCGTCTTCAGACAGATTTCACAGAGCTAAAAGAAAAAACTGATGTAGTAAATAAAAAGAGAATCTAGGTGTGAAACAAAGAAAGAAATCAGGAATAAACTGGATTCACAACAGAAAAAGTTCCATTCAGAAGTTAAAATGTCCCCATTTGTTCTCATGGTTTTTAGAAACCAGAGTTTAAGAATTAAATGAGTAACTGCATTTTAGAAATGCTGACAGAATGCTTGATATTTTAAACTGGCAACTAGAGAGACATCTATGCTGTCTGTATGTTTGTGGGATGACTCAAACTGGAGTCATTGTGAGCATGTTAACATTTAGCTCGTCTCATATCTGTTTAAGTGCAGTCTCCCTGTGCTGGATTGGCATTTACTGTTCATTACAAAGGAGGCTTATGACTGGAAACGCAGACAGAAAGAAGAGATGACATAAAAAAGGCCCCAGTCAAAGCCTGACCTCCTTCCCAGACAGTATCCTCGACATCTAGTCCCTCTAGCCTTCAAAGTAAAAGTGCTTCTTGTACCGTTTAGACTTCCAAGTTAAATTACGTCAAATACTCTGTAGCCTTCAAAGTAAAAGTGCTTCATATACCCTCTAGCCTTCAAAGTAAAAGTGCGTCATATACTCTGTAGCCTTCAAAGTAAAAGTGCGTCATATACGTTGTAGTCTTCAACGTAAAAGTGCTTCATATACCATCTAGCCTTCAAAACAAAAGTACTTCATATACCCTCTAGCCTTCAAAGCAAAAGTGCTGCATAACCCTCTAACTTTCAAAGTTAAAGTGCTTCATATACCACCTAGCCTTCAAAGTAAAAGTGCTTCATATACTCTGTAGCCTTCAAAGTAAAAGTGCTTCATATACCCTCTAGCCTTCAAAGTAAAAGTGCTTCATATACCATCTAACCTTCAAAGTAAAAGTACTTCATGTACTCAGGGCGATGGTGGCAGAGGTGTTAAGTGGCCGCCTTGCAACCAAAAGGTCGCAGGTTCGCGTCCCACTCAGTCTGTCACTGTCGTTGTGTCCTTGGGCAAGACACTTAACCCGCCATGGTGGTCAGAGGGACCGGTGGAGCCAGTGTTCGGCAGCCTCGCCTCCGTCAGTGCGCCCCAGGGCAGCTGTAGCTCATCCCCACCAGCATGTGAATGAGTGGATGACTGATTGTTTTGTGAAGCGCCTTGGGGGGTTGTAGAACCCTAAGAAGGCGCTATACAAATACAGGCCATTTACCATTACCCTTTGACTGTAACAGTTACAGATTTGACATCTTGAGTAAAAGATAAATCTCATCACTATCCTGCCTTTAAAGCATTTTCACTGTTAAAAGTTGTGTTTTCATGATTTCCTGTTTTAATGGACTTCCATTAAGCCAGTGAGCAGAAAACTACACTGGCTCATTTTGTGCTCCCTGGTTTGATTCTATTAGACTGTTACTCATCATCTTACTCATCAGAGATGATCATTTAATGGTTTGGTTCTGAGCTATTTAACCCCAAGGCCCTCATTAACTTTTTGTCTGGATCGTAAAACTTGTTCAAAGATTGACCGCTGATGGGTCGATGAAATCCATTTTTTACAAGCCTAATGGGGCACCGGTAATATCCAGGACCTAATATCCAGTCATTACATGATATGCACCAGCAATGCAGACGGCCACAAATAATCAAATACGTAGATAACATCGCCAAACATTTCTATCTGATTCAAGATAAAGCATGATGTATTATATTATGGTTTATTTGAGAATATTTAAATATTCTGCAATTTATGTGATTTATTGAATTAACTGATGTACTGCAGAAGTTCAATGAATGAATTACGTTTTGACTTTTAAAGCAAAACCAAAAGACTGCTTTAATTATAAACCCAAAGGAACCAAAACTAAATAATCCGGATAACATCACAGAGACAAAACCTGAGCTCCACCTCTGAGCCTGATCTGAAGGCTGGTTCAGTCGCTAAAAGGAATGTCGGTTTGTGGTTTGGCACCCCAGCAGACGACTTTTCATTCTGGTAACATCAATAAATCAATGTAATTGGATGAGTTATTTCAGGTTTTACCGAGATAAGGTCACAAACTTTGTTTCAAGTGAAGCTGATCAGATTAAATTATGCTGACAGTTGTTCAACAGGAGTTACAGGAAACACCACGCCAACAACAGAGCAACATTATGTGTTTTAGCAGATTTTGTTTTTTGCCATTTCTTAAGATACACTGCAGTAAATGTTTGTCCTCTTATGACTTCTTTTGCTTTTTTATCATTTGAATGATCAGCAGATGGATTTCACGATCAGACAAATATAAACTCAGTAAACACAAAATGAGGGTTACATTCATTAAGGGAACACGTTTCTCCAAACCAGCCTGCACTGTGTGAAGAAGGAAAGCCTAGCCTTGTTAAATCTCGAATTCACTGAGTTCAGTTCAGTCTCTCCATCCACAGCCAGACGTGATGACTACTAGAACTGTAGAATCAAGAAATCACTGCATGAAATAAGCTACCTCTAACAGCAACTCATCATACCCTGTTACTCTGGCTGTCCACTGGATGCGTAAGCGACGTGTTTTTACCAGAGAGCTCTCTTCCCACCGTCCAAAACGCAACGTTTCATGGCTGGTGGGAACGCACCCATACACCATAACAGTGGCTAATTGCTGTGTGCTACCCTTTGAGGACGTTACTCAATGCTTATACGTCCAGTGGGCACTAAACTGGCCAGGAAAATAGCCTCCATAGGAGAGACTCTGGACCAAAACCTCTAAAAACAAAGATTTGTCTTACATTTACCAAAAAACTAGCCTAGTGAACTAGACCAAATTCTTGCCTTGCAAAGTTTGGTCTAGGCACGCTTCATTGGAACCCTCGCAGCCTGATCCACTGCTGTGGCTGTCCAATCACAGCTCACTATAGGTTTGGTGGGAAGAGCCGATGACGTCAGCGCTGCGACCACGAACACAAACATGGCAGCAGCACAGGAACCACATTCTTTTGAAACGGCTTTGTCATCAACATTGGATTATTTAGACTCCAACGTGCGTAAGTCTGTCTGATATACTTAGCAGCTTCTTATTTTTATCAAACAAACTAGTGCAATGTCCCAGTACACCTGATATTCACATGTTTTTATACAAAAACGACAGAAATCATTGATGTTAGACGCCATTGCTGCCTCCCGCTTTTCTGTCGCTGTGATTAGGTCACGTTGTTCGTTACTCTGATTGGTCCTAGCGCTATCCAATTGCGTGCTGACATTTTGAAAGACAACCGTAGATCCCGCCTCACGACTGAGAGTCGTTAATGGGTCGTGGCCAGACTATATATTCACATATATAGGATGGCTTGCCAGGCTACCAAAAAACATCTTGATGATCCCAAAGTCTTATGTAAAAATTTTCTGCTGCTTCAGGACCACCTGCTGTAACTGAACTTAAACAGACTGATGCTGCTGGAAAACCCTCCAATGTGGCTGAATATATTTTTGTATTTACTCTTTAACTTTGTCTGACAGTAAAACTTGTTCATTTATCTGAAACAAAAGAGCAAAAACAAAATAAATCTGTAAAAGGTTTAAGACTTTTTTCTCAAGGTACTGTACAATAAAAGCTGTTCAGAAAAATTGAAGTGTTCTACAAAATCCCGCTTTATTAAATACAATATAAAAGAATTAGAGCAGTTATTTGTTTTATCCCATCTCTTGGTGTCCATGATTAAACCCGACACTTTCATCCTCTGGGATCTTCTCACTTCAGTGCCGCTCATGTTTACTTAGATTTTCAGAGGAAGATAAAGATAATCCTTCAGCCATAATCCAACACAGGTAAAATAGTAAATAGTCCTTTTTTATGAGGGGTAAAACTTAATCCTGCCTTATCTCAGTTTGCAGATTTTACAGAGCGATACTCTTGTGTTTTGGTTTCCATGCAGGATAAAAATACTCTGCTGTATTGTGCAAATATGTGAGTATAGCTCTCTGGAATGTGATAATGTGACGTAAGGGCGGAGGGGCAGTTAATGGTTACAAAGACCTTTAAAGAAGAGTGGGGCAAACTAAATATTTCAACTGTGCAGAGGGCACCCAGACCTTACCGCTGGGTTCACAACTTAACCAAAAGAGAATGCTGTAGCTGCAAAATAAATAACCAGTGGGAGGTTTCACACCTCTGCTGCATAATGCAATCCAACAGCAGAATTACTCATGTTTGTGCATCTTAGTCCAGGACATATTTGTGGGAAACACAAAAATAAACTAAGCATGAATTCAGCCATGTCTCTAAGTGAAGGACTAAAACAGGGTTATCAGACAAGTTTACTGCATAAATGTTTCCTACCAGCCTAAACATGTGGTAAACAAGTTATTTTAATATAACTGTGAGGCAAACATACAGACGCTTGTGTATTTTAGTGAGTGACCCAAGGCCTCAGCTCAGCTGTACAGGAAAAGGGTACAGCGGAGGCGGGAAACACCTGTGTTTGTCCTGGGCCACCAGCGCTCAGACAACATCCTGCTGCTGCAGCCTGATGAACAGAAGGAGGAAGGGGAATAACAGATTCCATATCAGCCACCCTCCCAGTGTCGTCACAACTCTAATGTACAGAAAGTGCTTCAGTTTTACTGTTGCTGCATCTCTGAGACCAAAGAGACCAAACTAGAAACACATTTTAAGTTGTTATGGCTTTTCTGACCAAAATGGCTGCTCTGGTCAGATAAGCTAACAGTTAGCCATGGTACCAGCCACCATTCAGTATGGGGGTTATTAAGGTCAAGACTGTTCTTCTGCACGCACTAAAATCTTCAAACTACTGGAGGATTTGTTTTAACTTTTTGAAATCCAGATAATAATATATGCTTAAATATATTCTCTAGTCCCTACAAAAACAGCTTTGCTTCCAGGACAGAATCTGACATATTTTGCAAGATGCAAAGAAAATTTTCATGAAAACGTTAAGAAAATGAATCTTTGTGGCTTCATAAGTGTTCTAGAAACGCAGTTTGAGGAAACAACATTTGGTAAGATTATCAGTTGTTTTTTGTTTTTTTATCACAAACCCTTATTAATCCCTGCCAAAAGCAACACAGGCACTGAATGCATCACTAGTTATAACTGATGCTACGATACGGTTTGGTGCCATTTAGAATGAAGACGTATCCTTTTATAAAAACAAGCTTGGCTGATAAAAGATGAATCTGACACTAACTCAAAGCTGCTGAAGGACGAGGATCAGGCTGCAAACAAGCTTTGTAAATATCAACACTGTTTGGACAAACAGGAGAACAGGACATGTCCAAGCCCAACTTCTCACACCTGAGTGAACCTAAGATATGTGAGCACTGGTTTGACCTCAGGTTGAACTTAAAATCTGAGTCACTCAGGGAGGCTCAAGACAGGAAACCACGATGAAATTATAGGAATTTTAGTGTGATTTTCTGTGAGGAACTATTCCTCTGTGGTGACGAGGTGCTCAGCAGCCTGGAACTCTGGAATTCAGTCGGGTCATAAACTTGATGTCTGAAAGTTACAAATCAGACAGAAAGCAGGAGGTTTAGTCAGTCACACCAAGTTATCTCAGATCAATGAAAATGTAATGGGAATGACAATAACGGGCAGCACTGGTCACAAGTTTGAATCCCAGCTGCAGCCTTCCTCTGATGACACGATTTGAATGTTTACAACATATTTCACAGCTCATAAAATATTGTCATCAAAGAATTTGAATCAATAAAGCACCGAGGCCCTCGGAAAGCATGTGGACAATATATCTGGTGTGATAATACAATACTATATATATATTAATAATAATAGTGGAAAAATAGCTGGTTTGAACAGCAACCCCATAGTGAAAAGCGTGGTCTCTCCAAGGAAACACTCAAAACTGGAACAGTTAGAATCTTAGGCCCAGTTCACACAGCAGGATTTTTAAACTGTTGGTGATTTTCAAAACATAAAAGACCACCACAAGATTATTAGAAAAACCCACGTGTGTTCTACCGTTGCTCCTACAGCGTGTGGTTTGCATCAACAGGAAAAAACTATACACAATAACATATTTCCCACACAAACATTCGTGGTCAGATGTGAAATCTTGAGACATCAAACATGATTTCAGATAAACAAAAATGGCAGAGAAGGAGCACGCTTCATGCCTTCGTCACTTTGCTTTCTGATTGGCTTTATGTCACATTCAACAGGTAGCAAGCCTGGATTTATGAATGAAGCAGTCTAGATGTGCTTCTGAGCAGGTCAGTCTGCTCTTAGCACTCCACATACGGCAGGACTATCTGATAAGATCATCTTTAGAGTTCTTATGGTAATCTGGTCAGAGGTCAGACATGATTATCCTGCTGTGTGAAGCAGGCCTTAAGCCTGGACCACACTGTCCATTTTCGACTGTCGCACAGGACTGCTCACGGCACACTGTACGGTTCAAGATCTCAGTGAGCCAAACTGCATGACGTCTCGCTCTAGCAGGATGTGCTAACGGCACCTACAGTTATACTACGTAGTACAATTTTAATTTTAGACAGGCAGAACTACGCTCTTCCCAGGAACAAACAATGGTTGAATGATCTATGGATAGATGGAGTGCAAAAGTTAAGTTTAAGGCTTTTAATTAAAGGGGACCTAGACTGTAAACCAACATTTTCCTTGTTGTTGAATAAGACAGCTTGGGTGGTCAACAGTAGCATGCCAAAAAGTCAAAGCCGTGTTTGACCTACTTTTTATGTAAATTAGTTCTGAGAAAGCCTTCCTTAACACGTCATAAGGGGGAGCCACACCTCCTGAAACCTGCATGTGTCTGAGGCCTTCTGGGGAAACCAACCAATCAGCGTGTCCTGGCCGAGTGGGAGGGGTCAACAGCTCATTTCACTGAAGGCCTGAGTAAGGGGGTTTAGAATGGCCTGTATCAGGGCTCCTGGGACAGATGAAAGCCAAAAAAATATCTTATGCTTTTTGGAGGCTCAAAGCTCTGTTTTAGATTGTTGATTAATTGCATTCTAGGACACCTTTAAGGGTGGAAGAGCAGCTCTAGTAACCTTTAACCTGATTAACTGGTCTTAACCTCACTGTACAAGTTTTAGTTTCAATAGCACTAATGCTAGGTGGTAGATATAATAACTGAATGTGAACCATCACAAAGTAACTAAAACCAACAAATATCCCAAAGTAACTAAGGCTTCAAAAATAAGAGTGCAAGAATAAAATTGAATTGCAAAAGCTCAAACCAAACCCCTGAAATATTAGCTGGAAAGTATTAAAATATTAAGGAGTTGGGTTAGGGTTTTAAAATGCTAAATTAAAATACTGTAAATCTGGTGACTGTTGTAATTAGAAGGGAAAGAGAAACAGTGAGCTAAGTTGTGCTTGGCAACAAATTGCTCAAAAATTTTTTATGAAGGAAGAAAAAAGCTGAAAACAGTGATGAAGGTTTTAAAATGTGTGCCTCTGGATTCCTGCTCTCTGCACATTTAACACAGAGCAGAACTAAATGAAACCTTTCCCCAGCGGTCAAGAGGAATGGGAGTCTTACTCGGGACAAGAAGCACTGGCTGTTTAACAGGCCGCTGCTTTGTTCTCAATATAGCAAATGTTAATCAGATCAGAGCGTTAGGCAGACCAGACAAAACCTCCCTTTGACATTTCCTGAAACAATCAGAGCAGCTCTTGTTAAAACAGCAGGACCTGGTGCATCTGCTGACTGTTGTTAGACAAACCGGATCAACCCAGGTACCGAAGACCGGGCTCCTATTCCCTCCTAGGTACACAAGATAAAAGATCTAATGAGTGTTTCTGAGAGAAAATAAGAGAAACTAGCCACGGTGCTTCCTCTAGTTCTTATCTGACAAAGGATGAGGGATGTTGGAGGAAATAACCTCACCTTTCTATCTGGATATGCTGATCTGTGGGATGACTCCCGCTCTGATAGGAATCTGAGAGCAGAGACAACACACCCCTTCTCTTCTCCTTCATCCACTTACCCCTAGTCTTCTCTCCCCCTCATCAGGTCGCTGAAGATAAACAACTTATCTCGTCTATTTTAACACAAATAACATCTTTTCAAAGTATAGTTTCCTCCTGCTGGCTAATTTGTACAACATGAACTATTTGAGCAGCTACTGTGTTCTGCACGGAGAGCCCTGAAGCTACAGGTAGAGCAGCTTTGCTGTTTAGCTATACACGTTTCTGTGGAAAACCTCTAGGGTCGGACAACGCTTTCAATCACGTGACTGTCTGGAAACCACTGAGAACAGAGCTGCATGACATCCAAAACCAGAGCTGGCCTCATTAGGCTGTTAGCTGGGACCTCAAGATGCTGATAGTCTCAAAAATACCTAATAAACATACAGCATGGGTTTTGTTAAGCATCTGTTCAATGTGTGCTCTACAAAAACATCTGGATAAATGAATGTCCCCCAGTCTCACTGAACATGTGTGATATGGATGGAAAGAGATAAAAACACTGAGTGCAAAAATGTGAGAAGAAGTGCTTTTGCTAAAACTCCCAAAAGTAAAAGGCTTTTCACTTCAGCCTCTAAAACAATTAGGATAAGCTGCCAAATACAAAGCTAGGTATAAGGCAAGCCAATTTATTATCTAATAGCTGTCACATAATTCAGTTAGTCCAAGATTAAAGAGAAGATTTTATCAAGAAAAAAGTTTCCTTTTGGATATCCAAAATAGGGCTGGACAATAATTCAATAATGATATAAATCTATTGATAGACGTGGTGTGATAGAAAAAAATGGGGTCTAAAAATGTTTCCTTTCGTTTTTTCATTATAGCCTATCAGGTACTTACTTACTTATATCAGGTACTTACTTACTTATATCAGGTACTTACTTACTTATATCAGGTACTTACTCCCAACCAATCAAAAACAGACCCAGGCACGCTCAGTCACTAAGCCCTCCCCTCTCAAACCTAAACTGACAGCACCTGACCTAAACTAGAAGAGGTGGAGGAAATTGTCCCAAAAGAATATTTTGGTGTGGTGGTACGTGGGAGTGCATGGCTGAGGAAGAGAGGAGGCGTGAGGCACACACCTGGTAACTGTTTTTAATCAGGTGTCCTTTTCGTTATAGAGAGGGCGGATGGAGAAAGAAGGGCTCTGTATGCAATTTTTTTAATAAATACAATTGAAAGCAATGTTTACCTTCATTTTTCATCCTTTATCAAAGGATTTTTTATAAAGCGCCTCTCTAGTTTCCTGAATGCATTCAGTCCTAGTAAAATAAAAATGTCTAAATAAAATGTTGAATTTAATTCAGTTTTGTGTGTTTCTTTATTATTATTCATATTAAAGGTGTCCTAGAATGCAATTAATCAACAATCTCAAACAGAGCTTTGAGCCTCCAGAAAGCATAAGAACATTTGGCTTTCATCTGTCCCAGGAGCCCTGATACAGGCCATTCTAAACCCCCTTACTCAGGCCTTCAGTGAAAAGAGCTGTTGACCCCTCCCACTTGGCCAGGACATGCTGATTGGTTGGTTTCCCCAGAAGGCCTCAGACACATGCAGGCTTGAGGAGGCGTGGCTCCCCCTTATGACGTGTTAAGGAAGACTTTCTCAGAACAGGAGGTTTTCTCTCGCCTTTGTCAACTTTCTAATTTACATAAAAAGTAGGTCAAACACGGCTTTGACTTTTTGGCATGCTACTGTTGACCACCCAAGCTGTCTTAAGCCTAATTTATACTTCTCCATTTTTGTCAGTACGGACGGACGGACCGCCATGATCCGTCGTTGCAAGAGCTCTCCAGCAGGCCTGCAAGGACGGACGGAGTCGAGCTCTCTTTTTTAAACATCCGTCCAACGAGACGGAGGGCGCAAGCTTGTGATTGGCCAGAACGCCGCTTCTTTAAATACGTCACCAGCTCCGCCATCGCCGCCTCAAAAAATAAAAAGAGAGCCGACAATATCTAGCGGCAAACAGGGAGTAGCTTGAAGAATACCTCGCGGTAAAACTCCGAAAATATGAACATTTATTCACCCGTGACTGGAGGAGTATAAAGATGCGCAGCAAGCGTTTTATTCGTGGACGGAAATGACGGGAAACGTGGGTTTAGAGGTGACAAGCGCATGAAGAGGTGGAGGAGAATGAGGGACAAGTTTGTCCGTGTTAAAACGTCTCTTAAATGCAAAAAAAGCACAATATAAACTGCAAATATAAACTGTAAATGCACTATTTTGGACCGGATACATGACAGGATACCCCAGAAAAGCGCTACACCCTCTGTTGTCCTGGCGGGGAACTGCTTTGCAGCACTCTCCAGGGGACGGAGAAGTTCGAGAGCAAAACGGTTCCGTCAATGCGTGCGTGTCTCTGCCTCGGGGAGCTGATGGAGAAGTATAAATTAGGCTTTATTCAACAACAACAAGGAAAATGTTGGTTTACATTCTAGGTCCCCTTTAAGGAATAGGATAAAATGGCCAGGGCTGCGCTTAAAATATATTTTCTACCTTTTTTATATATATAGTTTTTTAATAAGTATTGATATTGATCAATATGATTTATTTTCTGTCAATATTCTTTTTTCCCTATTTCATCCAGCCCTAATCATTACTATGGAAATCAGTCAACAGGGAACTACATCCGTTTTTTAAAAATAAAGGACTGAAGTACCTCTATCTGCTCAAGTCTCAAAGAAAAGCCCAAGTCTAAATGGTCCAAAGTTGATGCCAAACCCGTTTCAAACGAGCGCTGTTCCTGAGTCGACGTCATCTTTGTAGTTTGTCTCCATCTCAGCTCTGGGGCTAAGCCCGCCCAGCAGACATAGAGCACTGTGATTGGCCAGATTTAAAATTGCTTGGGCCAACGGTAGACCTGCTGAGACTACAATGGAGCCTCCAGAGCAAAATCTGTTTGCTACGGTTTGTCTAGACTTCTAGGGTAGGGTTTTATTAAAGACGGGGGAGGAGTTTCACTACCACCACCTTGGATCTTTAAATAAGTAAATCCACCTCTGTCTACGACTCCTTGATGATGATCTGAAACAGTGAAAGTATTCACACCAACACTGTCAGCAGCAACCGCTAGAATGTCTCAATTCAAACGTCCCACTTGGTGTTTCAGAGCGAGTAGGAGCCAGTCTCTAATCAAAGAGCTGACATTTCTACACATCTACACACTCCAGATAATTATAGGAGCTGCAATGGTAATTACTCAGCAAACACACACACGCACACACACACACACACACACACACACACACACACACACACACACACACACACACACACACACACACACACACACAGTAAGACAGCCACTAGAGAGGAGTTTAGTGTGACTTTTTGAAGTTACCACAGCATCCACCCAGCTCTGAGGTGAACACATCCAGTTTGCTGACGGTGCCGCTGTCAGAGAGCTCCAACAGGACTTCAACTGTTTTAAATCAGATATTAATCCCCCCCCCCCTTTTTGCTGACTCTAAACAACGTTCCTAATGAGTAAAGATAAAAGTACTGCTGCTCTCTTGGTTGTGGTGTTGCCAGCACAAATGCTTGAAGGGATTGGACCGTGACCCAGATACGAAAGCTCTGTTTACCGACCGTGAGCAACAAAAGCCTGCACTCAACAGACCAAACAGCAATTCTGCAGCAACAACAAAACTGCTTAAGCGCTTAAGGAAATTGTTTCAACACATTTTTTATGAATTTTTATTCCAGAAACAGAAGCAAGAATGTGTTAGAGGAGCAGCCTTTGACCCTCTGAACCAGCACCCTAATAACAGACTTAGTGAGGATCTTGAATTTTAGACTGGTTCAGCTCTTACCTTTCAAACTGAAGTGTCAATATCAACCACATACCACTGATCTGCTCTGCTTTAGGCCCTCTCCTGTTGTTATCCCCTATTTGAGATTCAGTTATTCAAATCGTCCGAGCGTTTAATCAGAAATCACCAACTCATAAAAAACCTTTTCAGTTAAACTCTGAAAAGACAAAGCGTGTGGTCGTTGCTCTGGAAAGCACAGCTGCACAAACTGGTCATTTAAATTCAACCATCAGATCAAACTTGAATAATTTATTTGTTTTTCATCAACCAATGTCTCTGCACTGGTTACCTGTTAACTTCCCTTTGACTCAAACTCCAACCCGAGTCTTCAGGTCCACAAACCAGAATCTGCAAGCAGGTCCAAAGACCAGATCAGGACCTGGAGGGGGGTCCCGCTCTCTGGTTTCATGTTAACCTCCAGAGCCCTGTGCTTTTGTTTGTGGTGCATTTTTAATTCCCCTTTGCTTTTTAGGGTACGGATGGCCTCTTAAAGATTAAAATAAGTTTAAAATAAAATAAAACTTTCTTATTAAATAAAACTCATTAACAGGATGAAGCCATGTAAAAGTGAGGTCAGGGTTAATGACCTAATGTGTGTTTTTGGTCTGTGGCAGAGAAACCTCATGATGTAACCTGTGCGCAGAACGGCTGCAGCAGGGATTCGAACCTGCGACCTTAGGTGGATATGGACCACCAATGAAGGCTGAACTTAAAGCGCCAGTGAGAACGCAAGTGGGATTATACATAAATATAAATAAAAACTTCTCACAAAACCATTAAACCACCTTTGCTCGCTGAGACGTGGAATAAACTCTCCAGTAATAAATAATAAGTTGGTGCGTCTGGAGTCCAGGACAGCTCACTATTCCCTCTGCATGCACTTCATCATGGATTAGGTGGTGCAGCAGCCTGGGGACGCGTCGTGCGTAAATTCCCCTCCGTCCAGAACTAAAGAGCCAAACGCGCGTTCCCAACAAACACACTCAGCAAGGTTTAGGAGACGGCTTGACTTCTCGAGTTACCTGTTCTTCAGACGAGCTTTCAGGAAGTGTTTTCCAAACGGAGCCATGATGAAACCGACGTAAGAAACTCAAGTCCAAGTGGATCCCTTACAGTCCAGGCATGGCAGGCGGCGGACACTGCTGGAATGTTTCAGGGAATTAATTAAAAAAAGTTTTCAGGAGCGTCCCGAGTGCAACTCTGTCCGCCCCATCCGAGAGGAGGAGGAGGAGGAGGAGGAGGAGGAGGAGGAGGAGGAGGTGTCAACAGAAAACTGGTGTAACTCTGCCCCCTTCCACCTGCAGAGGAACCACTCACCGACAAACACACTCCTACCCAAATGAACAGGAACATGTTACAGGAGAAAACCAGACAGTCGTTTCTGTTCTAAAATGAAGGAAATGCATCCAAACATCAAACTTTCCTGAACCAAAAACCTGTTGATTCAGTTCAAATGAAATATTTGACTCTGGGTTTTTGTATGAACTGTTTCTGACTGCTGGATTGAAATGAGAAAGATTATATTTAGATATCAGAGAAGCAGGTTTCCATGGTTGAAATGAATCTTTCTGATCTAATAAGGTGCAGTTGTTCCAGCTGAGCTGTTTACTTTTAAAAGGGAGTGATTCTCTGTGGGAGTCACTGATTATTTGTAATCATGAGCAGAAAGCAGCTGATTCACAGTTGTAATCTTTTTAGAGGTGTTTAAATGTGTTTAACTGTTATCTGAATGGCTCAGATGATGTTTTGATCAGTTTCATGGTTGTAAACTTTTATTTTAACAAGTAAAAGGTGTCCTGGTCAGAAGAGGATCAGTTAAACAAAAACAGTGGATTTTTCATGTTATGAATTTTTTTTAATAATCTATAAAAAGCTAAACAACAGAAAGTGAACACCTTCATCTGCACTATGAATGAGGAGTTCAGTCACTTAGCATCCTCTCTAGTCTCTCACGCTCAGCTCTCTTTGGTCCCATCCCAGTATCGCAGTCAGGTTCTGGTCTGGACTCTGACTGGATTATGGTTCTGTTTTCTGACCCAGTTTGGGTCAAACTTCTGCTTCCAGACAGATAGACTCACATCAGGCTAGGAGACTTTGGCCTACAGAGGAGTTCATGATGGACTCAGTGACTGGAAGGAGCCCAAACCATCATCCCTCCACCACCATGCTGACAGCTGGTTCAAGCTTTACAAACCAAAGTCATGCAACCTGCAACCCTTCAGAACTAGCCCGACTTGCTTTTTGCTAACTCCTGCCATGAACTTTGACCTCCCTGCTATCTGAGGCCCATAGATGGTAAATAGGTTGTATTTCTATAGCACCTTCTAGGGTTCTACATCCCCCCAAGGCGCATTACAACACATACAGTCATTCACCCACACACACACATTAACATCCTGGTGGTGATGAGCTGCAATGTAGCCACAGCTGCCCTGGGGTGCACTGACAGAAGCGAGGCGCCACCGTTCCCTCCAGCCATAGTGTCTGAGTTGGTTGACCTCTGACCTCTGGATAAATCCACTCTTTATCATAATTTCTCTAAACTGTTTCCACTCATGAATAATCTTTCTCTCTGCAGAATGATGAACTCCACATCATTTGCTGGTGACCTTTAACCTTTCTAATATCAACGGGCAGCAACAGTTGCTTCCTCCTGGTGTTAACACACACCTGTATGCTCCGGAACAACAAATCCTGCTGTTATAGAGGAGTTCACTAATGATGATTAGGTAATCAGCACATTTAATTATCTTCTATCCAGTAGAAACAGTTTTTTTCTCCAAACTCTGACAAAAAGAGTGATTTTTGATCCCGTCACATCATTCTGTAATTAGAGACGAGAGAAACGCAAGAGCATTCAAACATGACGCAAAAAACCTTTCGCCTTGTGATGCCGAAGTGACGTCTGAAGAGACGGTCACAGAGACGACAAGGAAAAGATGACATGGAGAGGGATGGGTGGGAGGAGGGGGATGGAGATGAGGAGATGTGAGGGTGGGTGGGGGGTTCAGACTGATCGTCTGACATCACTTTGGCTCATAAATACTCAGAGAATGGAGCCAAGTGCACTTCACATCCAACCAGGAGGCTGCAAGCGTGTTTTAAGACCTCCAAGAGAAGAAGGACACAAGAGAAGACAAAGAAGCATCAGCAGCATCTCTGTCAAGTCCTCTCCAGCACTCTGACCCTTCACCTTATGGACTAGACTCATCCTCAGGTCAATCCTTCAGTGCTGGAATTCCTTTTTGTTTGGCTTTTTTCATTTTTCCCATCAAGATGCATGCACATCTGGCATGTTTGCTTCTCCTCTGTTTCACATGTGGTGCACTTTGCTCAGGTAAGACCTTTTAGTGGGAATCATCTTATCGTTTTATTCATCTCAGTAAGAAAAACGTTCTGACAGAATCTCCAGACCTAAATTAAACTGCAGCAGATGCATCGTTTAGAAAAGTTGCTTTAAAAAAAGTTTTTTACTGTCATTTTTAGAAAATCTCTAAAAATGTACAACTCTAACAGTTAGATTAGATCAAACACTAATCTTTGGATGGATTAGAAAAATCTTATTATCCAGAGTTTTTATGGTTTTTTTTTGAACAACATAGATTCTCTTCTTAGCTAATATAACCTCTTCTTTCCTAAAAAATAAATTCAAATCTGGCTTTTTTGGTTTTCTGGTATGTTTTTGCACCCGAATGTAGCTTCCAACCTTCATAACACAATATCCCATGATCTAAAAGCTTTGAGTCAAAAAAACCTGAATTCGTAGAGAATAAAAATGACTAAAACATTTTTCGGTAACACTTTACAATAAGGGTCCCTTTATTAACGTTACTTAGTGCATTATTAAGCATGAATAAACTATTAAATAAAGTATTAACAACTGCTTAATATTTATGTTAATATTAAGAAATGCATTACTAAGCAGACACCCCCCCCCCACCCCCTGCCCTTTGTCCTAACCTTAAGGACACTTAATAGTTAATAAAGGGTTCCTTTGTCTATTGATGCTTAATAATGCACTAACATTAATAAAGGGACCCTTATTGTAAAGTGTTTCTCTTGTCTTTATAACCCATATATGCACCATGCAGACCAACTAAACACGTTTTTACAATCAAATAGACATCTTTACCAAGTTCCTTTAAATTTCATATTAAAATCATTCATTCGTTTATTTTACTAATATGAGCTGATTTGATGTCATTCATTTAAAAAGTGGTGAGCGTTTAAACTCAGCCTTATTTGTTTGGAGCTTGTAACACAAAGCTCATCTGACATAATTCAGTGTATCTAAACGGTCTAATTCTTCCCTCTAACTGATAGATGTTGAGCAGGAGCAGCGAGCGCTAGCGGAGGACCTCCTCACCAGCCTTTTCACTTCTAAGGTATGTTTGTATTTTTCTCCTGTAGAAGAGGATGAAAACACAAAAAGCCTTTCTGTTAGTGACCCCAAAGCAACCATGTGCTCTTTCATCAAGCCTGGCTCCATCATCAGCTTGTGCTCACTCAGTAGGAGGCAAACAGCTAGAAGCTTTTGTTTTGGAGCTGTTGCACAAATGGACCCAAGCTGTTGTTGAGAAGAGAGAAAAATCAGAGGAAGAGGTTTCACGTTTACTCTGAGCACATTAACTTGCCCCGTGTGTGATCAAGGATCCTGATGGGGTTCAGATGGACCTGACAGCTTCCTAAACGACGCCTCCTCTTCCTCTCCCAGCCCCGTAAATAACCACGGAGACGTGGTGG